>JARHVA010001309.1:3475000-3485000 GCA_037957365.1 Torreya grandis
GTTACCAAATCCAACATCAAGAACAATTGGTTGCTCAACAACATCCACTTTCTTAATGAGGTTAGCCAATTACACATTCATGTATAGAATTTTGGCTGGATCACACTTAGAAAATATTTTATTACACCATGATTGGGTAAATCATTTACTTATGTCATATTATCACCACAAGCAAAATCATACATCAGGACACATACCTTCTTGACCACACTCCAAAATTAATCAGTATTGGTAACACTCATCATTTTTATAGAGGAAAAAAACTTACATGGGGAGTATTAATAATTGAACATCATAAGATCACCATCATCAGATGTAAACTCAGGATCATCTAAATCTTCATCAACTGGCTTAGTTGTATCACATGGGGGATGTGAGAGGAAGCACTTATCACACTAATCAATGTCAAAATCATAATTCACAGCATTCACTTTAGTGTGTAATAGATTAGGTACATATTTGACAAGCTCTCTATTATGATTTTTATCATCACATACAAGACTTTTTGGTGTTTGATTTGTAGACCCATGAGTCAGGCCATTCTCAGCTCTAGCAAGATTGTATGACATCTCTTTGATGGCAAAAGCCAATGTTTTAATAGTCTCTTAAAGGCTGGTTGTCTTTGTCGACTATGCTTTTTTTGGACTAACCAATTTCAAATTAGCCTACTTATTCAAAGGCCTTCCCATAGTATTTATGTTATTCTCAATTTGGATATCCATATTGAATGTCAACTGCATGTTTATGGGAACCCTGTCTCACAATTAGTATGCAACCTTTGTATCAAAGGCATCACAATATTTTATCAAGCACGATATATCAATAGGTCTTATGCTTTTAGGTCAATATATCATAGCCTTGTTTAACCTTATATTGAAGTCCTACACACACTCATTAGGGTTATCTATAATGTTTTCAAACTCAACCAAAAATAATCTTGAACCAATCCTATCACCATATTGAATTCTAAATACAATCTTCATTTCCTCCCATGAATCAATGCATTCACGAGGAAGGGAATTGAACCATTCATGTGCATCTTCCTCTAGTGTGTGCATAAATAAATTAATCCACACATCCTCATGCTCAACCTAATAATATTCAATGATATTTTGAAAATCTATTCATTTGTTGATCACAACTCACTGCATTATTCCCTTCAAATTTTGGAAGGTGGTTCCTTACTTCATTTAGGACCTCATTGGGTTTAACTTCTATGTCATCAAAATTGATAGGTCTGAATCTTAGAATGTGTAATTTAGGATGTTCATTATCATCTTGGTCCCTATGCTTAATTATTAGCTTAATGGGAGGTTCAAGAACAAATGGCAAAGGGATGTGAGGGGGTGAATGAGGTGGACTTTGGGGGATTAGAATTATGAGAGGATTTATCTAGTTGAGAAGGAGCTAAAAGATAAATTAAATTATATGGTTCTGAATCACTAAGAGAGTTATGACAATCCTGAATAATAGGAATTTCAATAAAAAGTTTAGGATTACCAAAATCTTGATAGCCCACACAATCTTTTACAGCTACACTTTTTCCTTCAATGGGCCTCCAAATTTGTTTCTTTCTTCCTTGATGAATACTTATGGGTGAGATAAATTTCTTCGATGACTCACTTTTGAATGACAACCTAAGTCCTTCTAGCTTTATAAGTAAAATAACTCTCAAAGATAAAGATATTTTAAGCAGGCATTCATCTTTCATTGAAAATAGATGATTTTATGGATTCTCCACTAAAAGCAAACTTATAGAATATAACCATCTACAAAATTGTAGTGATACATAATGAAACCATATCTTACTAAATTTAGCGATCATGAATGAAAGCAAAGAGAATGAAAATTTTAGATTCATTTTCAAAAAGGGGAAACCTCCTCAAAACATGACAAATTTACGTCTATTTGTAACACATTCAACAAAGGTAAAATTATCAAATCTCTTAATTCCTGGCATGTCCCTAGTGGAGTGTTATGGCATTGATGGCCAAGATAAAAAAAATTCTTGAATAATACCAAATTTCAAAAACATAAGATATCATGGATAAACTTGTCTATAAATTCAATTGAGATTACTTGCAAATATTCCCATGTAGAGAACTTTCCAAACCTAAATTATTTTAACTAACACTCTGCAAGAGTCCCCACAACACCGGTATCCAAGAATTATATTTAATCCCTGTTATCAACACCAAATATGTGTTAGTTCCTAGTTTTACACATCTTTCATTCAACTTTACACACTTGAATAAAATGGAAAACAAAGATGAAAACCCTGTTGATATGTCATTATAGCTTGAAGAGGGTTTGGCATTGAGAATTACCCAAATGGAGAAAATTATTGAGAGGCACTGACAAAGGGTATGGTCTGATCCCTACTACTTTTATCTCTTCCTGAACCATGGTGAGAGGACCTAAGTGGTAACTTTCTCACATAGAGATATTTTTTAATTCAACCTCCATGGAGATTTTTGGCACAAAGAGACACAAACATGACTAAAATATAACCAAACTTATTCAATCTAGATAGGAAGGGTTATCACATGAAATTAACAAATGCACTAAGTCACATAAAAACTACTAAAGATAGATGGTTATATGACTGCAACATTCATTCGAAAGAATATTCAACAACACGAGCAAAATGGAAAACTATAGTGCTATGTTGTTAAAGCATAAAATATAGACACATATTAAGCATGCAAGATTTTATGTATTTGTAGGCAAATAACACTTATAGTATGCAACATTATATATTATTTTTAGGGTAGGATGTGGTAGGATAGTTAGGTAAATATGAATAGTGTTGGTGTACTAGTGGTTCTCAAACAATGGGGATTCTTGCAACATTCATGATATCACTTATTTAAAAGATGCAGGAAGAATGACTAACAAGCTAAGGGGAAATACTAGGAGTAATTTTCATCCATTGGTGCCAATACAATGAAAACACTAAAAGGATTCCTGAAACACTAGAACATAACTGAAACTAGAACTTCAAATACTTTTCCATATTGAATCCACAAACTCAAGGTGCCCTTACAAGGTATTCAATAACATGTTCCAAAATCACTTGTAGAAAGGGATTTATAACCTATATCTATGTCAAATATGACAACCATACATAAGCACAAAATGAGATATCCAATTAGCATAACATATAAAACATCTCATTGTATTTCATCAATAAAAAAAGTAAGAACCACATGTGTTTTTAATTATCTTGAAAAGATATATTACATGCATAATTGTTTGAAAATGATACCATGGGGACAAGCACGGTGGATTTTATCTATGTTGGATAGGGGAGAGATATAAACATGCTCTTAGAGCTTGCTAATAGCTGTATAACTATAACCACTTGAGCAAGAGAGATAAAATGCACATAACAATTGATCCCAAGATTTGGAAGAGCCTATACTTGGAGATAAACAAATACAAATAACAACATAGAATAGAGGATAAAATATCTATTTATACATTTTTTACACCCACTTTCAATTATGAGAATGGGGGTTGCATTTTGAAAAATTGTAGAACAACCCTCCAAGTTCTGCCAAGATGCTCCCAGCTGAAATATGGCCTTTGCCACGACTAGAATCTTCACCCATTTAGATGAAAAATCATTACTCTAACTGCATCTACAAGTAATGATGGAGATTTGTAACAAATCTTTGATATCTTGGCTGGAGATGCCTTTTACTTGAGTTGGAAGGTAGAAATTTTTGGTGGAGACCAAATAAACTTTGTCCTCATGTGTAACTATCTGAATATGCCCTTAACCACTTACTTGCATAGCTGGGACCTCTTGGATAGTTTTGCTTCCTCTTATGCATGCCATGAAACAATATGGGTTTGTAATGATTATTTTTATCACTCTATCCCTTGGTTTCTTTATGAATATTCTTTGGAGTGGCCCATCTTAAACTTATAGACTTGCAATTTATCTCCCATGGGGGAGATAGAACAAGCAAAGCATGAGAAAATGCAAAACATTGGTTTATCTTATCTTTTTATTTTTTTGGCTCCAAATTGTTTTTTCAATTTTTATTTTTTCCATGTTTGCATTTTGCAAATTTACTTTTTCCCACTTTTCAATTTTCACAATTATTTTTTTGTAAATTTGTCTTTTTAAGGTTTCCTCCATATTTTTAATGCATAAATACATTATTTTCACCTTTTAACCTTTTAGGGAGATCTTGGTCACATTTGTAAATTTTCATTTTTTATTGCTTTGGGGAAATTTAGGTCCCAATAGTAGTTTTGTAATTTGTAAATTGTAAATTTATAAATTTCAATTTTTAGAATTGCAATTTACAAATTGCAAATTATAATTTGCAAAATTGTAATTTGTAGAATTGCAATTTATAAATTGCAAAATTATAGAAATATAACTTACAAATTGCAAATTTGTAGAATTGTAAATTACAAAATTGCATTTGGCTATGGAAGTTCCCTCTTACACTAAGACCACTTGTTGACAGGCGGAAATGGGAGATCTAGATGCAATTTGCAATTTGTACAAGTGAAAAATTATAAAATTATATTTCTCCTCTAATTGTCCATGAAGTTCTTTGAGTTGACTTTTTTCCTCTTTATTTTGAATAGTGGGATTGGTAGAGTTGAACATAATTTACAAATTGCATTTTGGAGACTTGTATTTGACAAGTTGCATTAACCACTAAAATCTCTTATGGACCTTGGGGGCCACATCTACAATTTCCAGAACTTGCAAATTTTTAGTTTTTTTTTAATTCAACTCCATTTCACCTTGTAGATGGTGTTTAGAAACCTAAATTTTTCTCAACTTGTCATTACTTAATTCAATAACCAATCATTCTCTTTATAATTGTGAGCAGTTGAGAGAGGACATTAGAGCCAATAGAGATTATCACAAAAAGCACAGTAGGCATGACAAATCAAAATATCACCAATCAAAAGGACCAAAATATTCTTGATCCCATCCCTATATTTCTTATGTTGAATGGGATAAATCACAACTACCCTTACTAAAATTTAAATTGTAATGGAATAAATAAAAAAGTTTCTAATTGCTATAAGAACCATCTGGAAATGCCCATCATTGCTAATGGAATCAACTAAATGAGTAGACTTACCAAAGAAAGTATAGACTCTAGTGGAAAATTTAATATCCATCTTCACAACCCGTAAAAGAGGGTTCCACTTAAAACCAAGGAACTTGACAACCTTTCTCTCAATTTGGAAATAATCAACTAGATTTTTCTTGTTTACCCTTAGGTTTTTGGAGGCTTTCATCATTAATTATTTAATAGGGAGAGACATAATATAATAATACTTATCCCCACCAAAAATTTAATATGAAGGGTACATATTTACACCCACTCCAAACCTGCGCCCTGTCTCCTTAGAAATAACAAGCTGGTCCCCTGTTATCACCTTCACATTGACCCCGAGGTTAAGTGGCTTGGTGAATTATTTCAGGACTACCATGGTGAGGAGGATAAAATAGAGATAGAAAACCAAGGAATATCCAAGGATCTCTAGCATATCTATTTTCTCTTGAATTACTTCTTATTTATCTACAACAAGGTATTGAGTACCACGTTCTACAAATTTTAGCTGCAAGGTGTTCTCGAATGCTAATCTTATGCTCTTAGAATGCTTTTCACAATTATTGTCATATATCCATGATTATAATGGTTATAATAATAATTCAGTGTGGTAAAATTTCATGTTGACATTAGAATACAAATGGGTAAGGGAAAGCCGCCATAGCAAGCTCAAGCTTGACTACATAGATTTTCATCTTTTGTACCTAGTTGTCACCACCAAATCACTGACCCAAATGGTACCATAGTGAAATAAACCTCAAACATTTTTATGCCTTCAATTGCATCTTCACCTAATGAGATATAGGCATACAATCCTATATTAATTTTTTTTACAATCTTCATTCACATTGGTAGCCCCTTTTGACTTTTCCTGCCTATTTCTCTATCTCTTTGCCTCATGGGATGCAGATCCCAATGAAAAATTTGCAATTTTATAAACTTACAAAATGCTTTGTTATGTCCCTTTTCCATTATTTCATTTTCTTGTCTCCTTCCCGTGGGATCTAGGGATGGAGGAGAAAATTACAATTAAAAAATTATATTTTGCATTTCAATTTTCAATCGTTACCGTGCTTATTATCTCCATAGACTTTACTCACCTTGTTTGGAATTTACCTTTGGTTTCTCATACTTATGGTAGAACTCACCTAGCCCACTTGTGATTGCACTTTATCCTATATACCTCTGTGGAATTCCTATGTCCCAAATGCAATTACATTTTGGCCTATGACCTCCCAACAAAATTTAGAATTTGTTATAAGCAATTACTTTCTAACACTTATACATCTAGTGGAGATGTGGAACACATTTAGAAATTTTCATCTTTGCAGTCAAAATCATAATCTATACAATGCTTCTTATAGCTGGGGGATATGATCTTTTTAAAAAATTTAAACTTTTACCTATTCCTTTACTTTCCATGAGGGGAAGCTATAGCCATGTTAACTACTAAGTAGATTTCCCTTTGGTGCCACGTGGGTACCTCCACATTAACATTGACCAAGCATATATCCTAAAACCCCTACTACTACGTTTCCAATGTGGCAGACCTTTATATGGCATGGCTATGTGTCTACGTGGTATTTAGAACCATTCCATGGATTAATTATTCATAAAATGACACATAGTCCTAGTTCAAATATGAGCACCAACATGCCTTATATTATGCCTAAACTATTATTTTTGTGCTTAGTGTCCATCATTGGCATATATCCAATTGTGCATGTTAATAATTCATTTTTAGTAAGTGAAATCAATATTTGTAACCTATATCAAGTAGTAGAATTCTTGCTTAAAAATATTATTGTGTGGGATAATTATGTGGTTACATAAAATTGTTAGGAATTTTGATTCTTTCATGCTTTTATTTGAAGATGATCACTCTCTTAGATATTGATAACTTCAATTTCAAAACTGAGATTTAGAGGTTGTTTCTGTTGACTTTTATCGGGTTTCTTATTAAAGGTGTATGGCTGTAGGTTTCCTTATAAAGCTTTTTGTTCATTATTAATTTTTTATTACTAGGTTTTTATTACTAGTAATTAATATAGATTCCATCTAAACTATGAAATTTCATACATCTGTTTAGTAGTGTTAAGAACAACTTATTGTTGAGTAAATATTATTTGTCGCATAAAATTTATAGTTTATTATGATATTGGTATTTACTCTTTCCCATTGGGATCAAGCCTTGTTCATTAGTTTTAAATAGAAAAGAGATCATGTAAAGTATGTTGTTATTATACTTCTTAATCATTACACTAGATGTGTATGCACCATATTTCAAAACTCATCTTTGATATGCTTTTACAATGATGCTCTTTGATGCCATTATCTCTTAGTGAATGGTCAAGGATTTGATTTATGAGCATGAGTATGCTTGAGATACAAATTGGTGTTTGATTTAATCATTAAAATTAAAGACATTTATATTTATATTATTTTGTCTATGTATTTGGCTGGGAATTATTTCTTGATATAAATATTGGTCTTTGAGTGATTTTTAGAAGCTTCACCTTGTATGTTCCTTAATCACTCTTTTTGGGATATAAATATTAACTAAAAGAAGGCATATCATGAATGCAATGTTTAATGAATGCCATGTCTATTAGAATCCAAGTTTGATTTATTTTTTTCAGAAATACAATGATCTTTGGATATGTTTAGTCAATCTTAAAGTTTATACAAATGTCTTAATTTAATTCTTAGTTAGAAAAATGAAATATTTGTTTCCACTTTTTACAGATAAAAAAATTCAATATCATATGAAGGTATGAGGAATAATAATGAAAATATTTAATGCTTAATGTTTTCTCTTTTCAAATAAAATTTATTGATCCTAGCAGGGGCATACTAGATGGATTTCTTTATTTTATAAATGCAAATAATGTCTCTAATATTCTTTTATTGATTGGAAGTGTATTAAAAGTTGCAGTTATTTTCTCTAGCTAACACACATGTGACATGTTGACTGTGGAAATAACATGAATAACAAATTCATGATTCCAATAGTTGTATCAATCTTGCAGTTGATAATAATTAAATGTTTATAGAGTATTATTTCATTGATTACGTAATAAGTTGACTGATTATATTTGATAATAGTATATGATTAATTTTAGTTGGTTTAGGTTAAATTTTAGTGGTGAATATTCATTAATTCATGAATATTCATTTTTTGGGAAATAGTATTTGATAATTTTTTGAGAGTAGTACATAAGACTCATTCACCTAAAATTTTGAGATGTAAATATTTTAGGGGTTGGCTCACCAATAGGTTATAATAATTATGGGGGTATCCATGTGATTCACCATGTGTGTGTGTGTTCACATGGGTTACTATCCAAGTCTCATTATTTACCTCATTGCCATGTTGAATATTGAGGCCGTTGGACAGATAGGTTGTGGGATAAATGAAAAAGAGTTTTAAAAACTTTAAAAAACCTTAATATTATTGAATAATTGAATTCATATCAAAGGGATATGTAATTTAAAAAATAAAATCATCTCAATCTGAGTCTATATATAAAAGTTATGATCTTGCAAAGTTGGCATTTGGTATCACCTAACTACATCATGGTGCTATTGCCCAACAACATCATGATACAATCACTCAGTAACATGTTATCACTCTATAGCATGCTATCACTTGGTAGCATGTTATTGATCGATAACATTCTTCCACTTGATAGCATGTTTCCACTTGGCAGCATGCTGCTACTCAATAACATGCTATCACTTGGCAACATGCTGTCACATGGTGGCATGTTTTGATGCAAATAAATAATTTTTGGTGGCCATAAATTTTTAATATGACTTGTTTTGAGGATTTTGTTTTTAAATTGTATATATTTTTGAAAATAATCCAAATTTTATCATACTATTGGGTGACAAGGTGCTGTCGGGTGGTAATGTGTTGTCAGACAATAGAATGATGCGATGCAACTAAACACTAAATTTTAGAGGCTGTAACTTTTTAATGTAGAATAAATTTGAGGGGATTTATCTTTTGAAATTATATATCTCTTAAAGAGGAATCCAAATTTTGGCATTCTATTGGTTGACATAGTGGTTTCATGTCGTAAAATGCTGCTAGGTGGTAGCATGATATGATGCAACTGAGTACCAACTTTCAAAAGTTATAACTTTTGCATAGAGACTCAATTTGCTATGTTTTATTTTAAAATTACATAGATATTCAAGAGGAATATAAATATATAATAATATTTAGGTTTAGGAACATTTTAATACTCTTTAAATTTATCCTAAAACTTATATGTTTAAATTATGTAGACAAGAGATTGTATAGAAAACTTAAGAAGGCAATTTTATTTTTGAAATTTTTATATTTTCCAAGGATACAAATTAGATTTACGTAAATAAACTTATGGATTTTTTTGATATGGTATCTTGAAATGAAAACTAAGTTGGCTAAGCTTACCATGTTCTAATTTAGAAGTATTGATACGTACTTAAAAAAATAGTTTCATTTATTTATAATTTCTTTTGGAAAGGAGTTGGTATATTTAATAAATCATGATTAAAAAAATGTTTTATTTTAATAAATTTAATTTTAGAATATTTTTACTTAAAGTTATCACTCTTCAATCATAATATTTAAGTCAGAGGCTTATACGATGGGGTAAGGCCCTAATTTTCAATGCATAAGAGATGATGAATGGTATATATTATTTAAAACAGATCAAATGTTGACACATCTTTTTCAGGCTACTAGGTAGTAGGCTAGATCATGGCATAGAGGCATCAAATGCATGGATTGATATTTATTTGGTCAAGGATGTGTTAAATGACCTGGGCAATGTTTCAATAGTCCTCTCCAACACCTTGATTCCCAGATATAACCTACCATTACCTAGATTCCAACATCTATTTTAGCTAAATAT
>JARHVA010001309.1:3492500-3527500 GCA_037957365.1 Torreya grandis
GGTGAATCAGTAAGAAGAGGAACATATGAAGGAGGATGGTGAACAAAAATAACTTCAAATGGTTTTATATTTTATTACAAAGAAGCTTAAGAATCTTCCAACTCCTACTTATATAGGATAAGAGACATGAGATGTTGTTAAAACATGGATGGTCAATCTACAAAAGTATTCTACTTTGCACAACATGAGCAAGCTAATGTTAAGGCTCAGATTAGTATCTACCATTTGGTGGGTGATGCAAATTTAAGGTGGAATCACTTATGTGTTCTCAAGGTGTATGATCATACGACCATTAGATGGGAGATATTTTAGAGGTAGTTTCAAAATAGGTATCTGAATTATACCTACAAGGAATAGAAACTAACTAAGTTTCAACTACTAAAACAAGCCAATATGACTATATATGAGTATGAAAATAAGTTTCTTGATCTTTTTGCATTATGTAAATTATATGCATGATAAGGAGACAAAGATAACTAAATCAAAATTGGGATTAAATGAGATATTAATTCATGATGTTAACATGACTAATCCTTGTACCTTGTCTATAGATATTAAGTCTACTAATTGAGTAGAAGAAAAGGAGAAGTCTCTACAGAAGGCAAGATACTAATTCAGGAATAACATGATACAATCTAATCCTAAGAATTTTAACTCACTTGTTTACAATAATTTTAAAATAACTAATCAAAGAAAGTCCTTTAAGAAGTACAAGAATTCTAGAAAGTAACAGAATCTGAATAAGATTCTTAAGACTCAAAATTTTACAAGGCAAAATTATGGAAATAATAAGTAGCCACAAGTTAACCTTTGTGGGATAGCCCCTAGAGAAAATATTTCTCCCATACCTCCATAAAGGATGGTATAATATTGGGAATGTGGTGACAAACATTATAAGAAGGATTTTCCATTACTACAAAATAATTAAATGACTAATCATTAGATTTATGGTGCTATTGATAACCATAATGCAAATGAATAGTTCACTCTAAAATAAAAAAGATGTAGAATTTAGTTACAATTTTTTATTTATTCTAGTTCTACGAATATCTTTATTTGACCTTATATTGTAAATAAATGTAAAAGTTAACCCTCTATATTTAGAGAAGGATGGGAGTTATAGTTTGGGATAGAGAAATAATTTTTTTGATTTAATGATTGGACATAGAATAACTTGATCTTGGGGTCTTTAAACCAACGTAAATAAGTTTATGACATCCTTAGGCTATCATGATCTAATCTTGGGAATGGATTTGTTGCAATAACATCAATTTCATCTTGATTATTTTAGAAAGAAAATTTAGTGTTTTAATGACTTGAGAAATTTGGTCGTAATCCAGGTTGTTGTGAATTCGATAGCTCACACAATTATTTTAGCCATGGAGATGAAATTTTTTCTCACAAGGGCTACAAGTTGTATATTTTTAAAATGAAATAACTATCCAAAGATCCAAAATCTACCCTAGAATACTATCCAGTCTTGCATTAATTAAAGGATGTTTTCTCCAAAGAATTTCTTGGCTTAGCTCCTAAGAGAGAATTTGATTTTCTATTAGATATCATACTTGAATCTAAACTTTCATCCAAAGATACAAATAATATCAATGTGCTAGATCTATATAAATTAAAATTTTAGCTCCAAAATTTTTTGGATAAAGATATTACTTAGCCTAGTGTGTCATTGTGGGAAGTTCCCATTATCTTTCATCTAAAAGAAGCATGGTTCTTTAAGACTTTTCTTACGAAATGTTGAATAAAGTCACTGTTAAATATAAGTGTCCAATCCCAATAATAGATGATTTTTTGTTGAAATGAAGGATGTTATTATTTTTCCAACATTGATCTTAGATCAGGGTACCATCAACTTCATATCAAGGAGGAATATGTGCACAAAATTGCTTTTTGCATAAGATATGGTCATTATGAAATTACTATTATGGATTTTGGATTCATTAATGAACTTATTACCTTATTGAATATATAATGAACAATGTTATCAATGATTATCTAGATCATTTTGTTTTAATTGTTTTGGATGATATCCTTGTGTATTCAAAGGATGAAGCTAAGCATGAACAACATATGTGTTTAGTCTTGCAAAAGTTTAGGCAACATAAACTATATGTTAAGATTTCCAAGTGATCCTTATACTAAGTAAAGATTCATTATTTGGGGCATAGAATATAAGTAAAGGATATATATTGATCTTTACAAAACTAGATCAATAAAGGAGTGGCTTAATCTTAACATTGTACATGAAGTAAGAAGTTTTATGAGACTAGATAGTTACTATAGAATGTTCATTGATAAATTTTATAGAGTTGCTAACCACATTATTTAGATGAAAAATAAAGGTAATACATTTGTTTGAAATCTTCAATGTGAGGAGGCATTGAATAAGTTAAATTAATTATTAACTTCTAATCTTGTTCTTATAATTCTAGCTCTTTATGGAAACTTTGAAATGTGGATGAATGGTTGTGCTATTGAAATTGGGGTTGTTTTGATCCAATATGGCAAGGGTTTTTATTACGAGTCTCATAAAATCAAATCACATGAACATAATTATCTTACCCATGATCTTGAGATAACTTCTGTAATGCATGCCCTCAAAGAATGGAAGCATTAATTGCTTAGAAAATGCTGAAAATAAAGTCTTATCAGTGTAGCCTTGTGTATTTTTTTACTCATGAATAGTTGAATGCAAGGTAGTAAAGGTGGATATAAGTTATTAATAACTTTTATAATAACATTGATTATGTTAGAGGTAAGGAAACTATGGTTGTTGATGCCTTTAGCATAATAACTTATCTTGTTACACATTTTATTTTGCTCTCAAATTTTAGAATTGTTGTTATAAAACAACTAGAAGATTCTATTTAAATATAAATCTATGCAGAACGAAATAAATGTGTGGTAACCAAATCCTTTTTTGATTATATTTTTCACTCAAATGGCCTTATTAGATTTCAAAATTAAATTTTTATACCATATTCTAGTAATTTAATAGAGCAACTACTAGAAGAAATGCATAGTGCACCTCATTTTGTTCACCCAAGTGTCACAAAGATGACGCATGAGCTGAAAATGTATTATTTATGTCTTGATTTGAAAAATGATGTAGATTTTTTTTAATGTCTAGAACATCAGGGTGTTAAAGTTGAACATTGTCATTCAGGAGGTTTTCTATATCCACATTCAGTTCCAAGAAATAAATAGGTTGTTATCAATGGATTTCATATCGAGACTGTCTAAGTCATGAGGTAGACATGACATAATTTTAGTTGTCACTAATAAAGACACTAAAGTTGTACATTTCATTGCAAGCAGCTTTACTGATAATGTCCTTAATTTAGCCAAGAAATTTGTTAAGGAAGTTGTTTGCCTTCATAGGGTCCCTGAAGTGATCATCTTTAATAGAGATAAGCTATTCAGTTCAAGGTTTTAGATAACCTTAGCTGCTACGTTTACTACACAACTAAAATTCAATTCATTCTATCATCAAAAAATGGATGGGAGATTAGAAATATTTAATAAGGTTTGTTAAGGACATGTTAATATTGTATGTCATGGATCAACAAATAAGTGGGAAAATGATCTCCACTTAGTTTAATTTTCCAACAATAATAATGATCATTCAGTGATAAAAATAGCACCCTTTGAAGCCTTTGTGGTAAAAAATTTTGTACTCCACTTGGTTCGGATGAATTATAAATTACAGAGATGTCTTGTCTTGAACTTTACAAGAATATGACGACCAATGGATCTCATTTAGAAAATGCTGAAAGCTTCCTTTAATTGACACAAGAGTTATGTTGATTCGAAAATATCTCCCAAAGAATTTGAGGTCATGGAAAAAGTATTTATATGAGTGAGACCTTAGAAAACATCTATAAAGTTTGGAAAGGCATCCAAACAAGGCCGTTTGACATTGTTGAAAAGAATAGCCTTATTTCCTATCATATAGCTCTTTCTCCTTATCTCTCTAAAATTCTTGATGTGTTTTATGTTGTTTTATTAATAAATCGTGTGGCTGATCCACTCATATTTTAGATTGGAATAATGTTTAGATGATAGAAGAGGAGACAATCCGGTTGGAACTGGTCTACATTTATACTCATTGCAGTGTTAAAATACGAAATAAAGATATTCAATAAGTATTGGTCCAATGGGACGAGCCACATGATAAGATGAAATTATTTTTAAGTAGCACCATCCTCACTTGTTTGTATAGGCCATGGGATGACAACTTTTTTTTTTTTTTTTGTTTGTTTGGTTGGGACAAGTGGATGTCACATCATGCTTTTTTGGAACTTAAATAGACATATGCATTATTTGATGATGTTATGATAATACGATTTTTATGTATATAATTCCGTTCAACTTTTCAGTCGATATTTATATTGATTATGGAGATGTTTCTTTTATGATTATTATCATCTATGCGATATATGTGCTACTGATGTCATTTTCATGATTGCATGTATGGCCAAAAGATGAGCTAGACCCGATGATGAAATAATTCAAAAAATTAGTACTGCCATAAATACTATTATTTCAATTTTGAAGAATTTATCTTCCGAATGACATTGTTGTGGCATTTGATATTGTGCATATTCTGAATTGTATTGATATTCGGTGAAGCCGTGTAATTTCTAGTTTACAAACCCAGTCTTTTTATAACTAAGTTGATTTAGTATTGGTAACCCCTATCGCGTAGTAAGATTCTTGTTTAAAAAGTTTATTTTATTGGATGATCATGTTGTTTCGTAACATTGTTACGAATATTGATTCTTTCGTCATTTTATTTGAATATGATCAGTGTCTTAGCTCTTGTTAACTTCTATTTTAAAACTGCGATCTAGAGGTAGTTTTTGATGACTTTTTTCGGGTTGCCTATTAAAAGTGTATGGCTGTAGGTTTCCTTATATATATTTTTGTTTAATATTAATGTTTTATTTAGGCATTTGGAATTCCAATAAGCACCATAACTTCCATCGAAATTATGAAGTTGCATATATCTGTTTAGTGTAAGTGCTTCGAACAACTTAATGTTGAGTAAATGTTAGTTGCTGCATTAATTTTAGAGTTGCTTGTGATATTGTTGATTTACTCTTGCCCATTGGGATCAAGCCTTTTTCATAAGTTTTAAATAGAAAAGAGATCATGTTAAGTATGTTGTTATTATATTTTATTAATCATTACACTAGCTGTGTATGCACTATGTTTTGAAACTCATCTTTGATCTACTTGTACAATGATGCTTTTTGATGTCATTATCTGTTATTGATTAATCAAAACATTTGAGTTAAGAGCACGAGTACGCTTGCGAGATAAATTGGTGTTTGATTTACTCATTAAACTTATATGCATTCAAATTTATATCATTTTGCGTGTAATTGGTTAGGAATGACTGCTTGATTTAACAAACATTAGTCTTTGAGTGATTTTTATAAGTTGCACCTTATATGTTCCTTCATCGCTCCTTTTTGGAATACAAAGAACAACTTATAGATGGGATATTATGGATGAAATGTTTAATGAATGTCCTTTGTGTTAGAATCCGAGATCATTTTAGTTTTTGCAGAAATAAAATGTTCTTTGAATGTGTCTACTGGGACTTAAGAAAAATGAAATATTTGTTCAAACAATTTATAGATAAAAATAATTCAATACTATCCAACGGTATGAGGAATAATAATGGAAATCTTTAATGCTTAATGCTTTCTCGCATTAAATTTTGTCGATCCTATCAAGGGCTTCTAGATTGATTTCTTTACTTTATAAATTCAAATAGTGTCTCTGATATTCTTTTAGTGATAGGAAATTTATTATAAACCGTGGATGTTATATATCGGTAAGACACATGCGATGTCTTGAACATGGAGATGAAATGAATTAAAAATTCATTATTCTAATAGTTGTGTATATCAATATTGCGGTTTAGAATAATGAAATGTTATGGAGTATTGTTTCCTTGTCTTTTTAATAAGTTGACTGATTGTATTTGATAATATTATCTGATTGCTAACAGATGGCTAAGGTTACCATGTTCCAATTTAGTATTATTGGTACGTACTTCAAAATTTCGCTTCTTTTATTTATAAAATAAGAATTGAAATTAGTTGGTATACTTGATAAATCATGATTGTAAGAACATTTGATTACATTGTTTTAATAGAAGGCATTTTTGGAAGCTTTTTACTTCAGGTTCTCACTCTTTAATGACAGTAATTATTATACTGAGGCGTTATGCCGGAACATACATGTTTTAGACCAAAACAGGGAAATTATTTCGTTAATTAAGATTGCATTGTTATAAAGCAAATCTTAAAGTAGTGTAATGGAACTTAAATTTGTTTGGAGTGAACCAAAATTAATAGATGGATTTAAAAGATATATATTTAATATTAACTTAAGTCTTCGAGTTTTATAAATTAAGCGGTTCTAATTTTAAGAGAATCCAAAAATCATTTACTATAGAACATAGATTTCTGGGTCTGTGACAATTCCCCGATGGCTGAAAGTATTTGTTTATCATAAATATTGAAGGAACATTTGTGCTTCTGGAAGCTATCTAGCGGCGTAAATTTCCAACCTTCGCAATTATAGGGATTAGTCTCAATAGCTATTCCACCAAAATTTGATGTTCAAGCTACTTCGACTACAATAATAGGTACATTTGGTCCAAAAATAACTTTAATTATTTTCATTCTTGTTGAGTTGAGATTCTTCCCCATACTGTCATGGCCTATGAATTGAAATGTTCTCTTTTTGCCTACTTATCCATCCTTTCAATGTATATTCTTACAAAGGATAAATTGATGTAACAACATTAATTACGTCTATCATAGCTCTATTCTAAATTTGTGGAATGTTGAAAATGATTTTGAACTTGAATTAATAAATGGGTCTGATTTCAATATCTTCAACACATTTGGACTTATTGCCATTGACAATTTTAATATTAATTGATGTGGATGATCAATATAATCGAATGCTTTATTTGCTTGTTTTAACATTTGGTAATACATATTTTTTCTATTTTCAAGTTATTTATATAATTCTTTAATAACCTTATGAAAATATATCATGTATATTTTTCCTCTTTCACTATCAACAAAATCAAATCCCAAAAAAAAATCATATTTTTAATTATTGTCATATTTTCTATGAAAAGTCTTTGCTAATACTCTTCCCATATTTTCATGTATTTTTTCTATGAATCTTGTATATGTGTTGGTTGATTGATATTACTGTCTTTAGATGAAATAATTTGTAAGTCAATATCATAATGGTCCTATTTGAAATTAAATTATCATTTGTAAAAAATTTAAAATGTAAAAATGTGACTTTCATAAAAAAGGGGGAAAAAAAAAGTAGCTTACATTCCATCTTCAACCATCCTATATTACAACTTGCTAAGTTGCACAACATTTCCTCCTTAAATCTAATCAAAATCAAGAAGAACATTAAATTGCATTGCTTAATGAAGTGCTTACAAATGTAAGCCATCACAAATGAAAACATGATAGAATATATCTATGCTTAAGAGTGAGCAGAGATATGACATATCTCTAATATTTTTAGAAAAAGTTCCATTTTAATGTCTCATTAGGGCAGAAAATAAATGACATTTTTAGTTAAATATCTCTTGGTGTTAACATTTGGTACATTTTTCCTTTTGTATCCCTTGGTGTTAACATTTGGTAACACATAAATTTTTCTATTTTCAAGTTATTTATAAAATTTATCAATAACCTCATGTAAATATATCACATATATTTTTTCCTTTTTCACTATCAACAAAATCAAATATAAAAAGAATTGTATTTTTAATTATTGTCATATTCTCCATGAGAAGTATTTGCTAATACTCTTCCCTTTATTAATCAATGTTTTTGGATCGCAATTAATTTGTTGATAGGTAAAAGATTTTATAGAATATATTTTCTATGGAAAGTATTCTAATAGTTTTTGGTGTATAAATTTTAGTCTATAAATAAACGATACTTGTTAATGAAGTTGTTTTCATTTATTTATTCTATGAATCTTGTATATGTGTTGGTTAGTTGATCTTACTGTGTTTGGATGAAATAATTTGTAAGTCAATATCGCAATGGTCCTATTTTAAATTAAATTAAATTATCATTTGGAAAAAATATAAAATGCAAAAAGTCACTTTCATAAAAAAAAAAAAGGGGGAAAAATAAGTATCTTACATTATATCTTCAACCATATTATATTACAACTTGGTAAGTTGCACAACATTTCCTCAAATCTAATCAAAAGTAAGAATAACATTGAATTTCATTACTTAATGACCTGCTTACAAATGTAAACCATCACAAATGGAAACATGATAGAATATATCTATGCTTAAGAGTGAGCAATTTAGAGAAAAAAATATTATCTTTTATAAACTAAATATTACTCAAAAATAATAAAACACATATCAGAAATACCATGATTAACAAGGAAGAAAATCTAAAAAAATGTGTAACTTCAAGCAAGTGAACATTTAATTCAATACATAATTACCATTGTGAATATTACATTAAATATGAATACTCTATGATGTTGCATTTTACTTTATTGAATATAGAAAACCATACATTAAAAATATCTTATATACATTATGAAGAATTATAATCAATATCTATTGTTTTTATCTAACAAAAATTTATTTATTTGATTACATAATTTTATGTGGATGATCACGATAATATTCTAATTGCTTTAACATTCAAAACTGTGATACTTATTTTTTTCCAATTTTTATCACAATCATATTTTAAATCATAATCAACATTGTGATCAACAAGGTCAAAAGCTCTAGATAGAGGGCCAACACTATGAAATTTGGAGGATTACATCATGTTTCCTTAAAAAAAAATTTAGTTGAGATTTCAACATTATTTTTATCTCTAATGATGGATGTCTAGGTAGTCTAAAATATAAAATGTTTATTATAGATTGCAATCATTGGGACATTATTTTCTCTCATAAAGTATGTTGTTCTTAATATTATCTCATCTATAAATTGATTGTTTATTACACATATTTTCATGTTTTTGTATATTTGATAATAAATATGCAATTGTTAATTATTAAAAAAATTACGTTATTGTTAAAAATTTATTAAATAATACTATATTAGGTTTCAAACAATTTTTTTCTTTATTAAAATATTATGTTTAAAGTTATGATGAATAAGGTATAATAATAACAATAGAGTTTATTTCAAACATATAATATTTTTCATTTGTAATTATTCAAGCTAATTGATGAAATAACTGTTTCATACAATAACATGTTTATATTTTAATTGGTTATATAGATTTTTTAATAATTTTTTCAACATAATAGATAAATAAAATTCATAGGATAATATTCATTTAATTTTTTATGTATTATATAATTAAAAATATATATTAATAATATATTTGACCTAACTTTTTGTCAAAAATTTAATGGATTTTATATAATAAAATTACTGTGTATTATATTATGTCTGAAAAAAATAAATCTTTATATATCTACTTTGACATCACAAGTTAATTTTCATCCACAAAGCATAATTCCACATTGTCATTTGAAGAAAATAATAATTTTTTAATATAGAAAAAATAACATAATAATTGCTTTCAAATAGGTTTCTTTTGTATTTGATAACTATTTAATTCATTTGACAAAAAAAAATTAATATGACAATGTATTGAAATTTTAATGGGTATTAAATATAATATTTCATAATATCACTTCTTATGAAGGCCATAAAAAATTTCTTATTCCATTCTTATAAAATTAGGAATACAAATATAAACTTAGGAAAATATTAAAAAGATTCAAAATAACTTAATAAATGAGTTCACCAACATGTTTTACCATATTTTTGGATTATGTGAGCCTAATAACATAAAACTTTTAACTCATTTAGATTGTATATTGTATAGTAACAAACACTAATTAGAATGTAAAAGGTAGAATCTAATTTCAAAAAGTGTGCTTGATATAAAAAGAAATGATATAAGGGAAATAGATATTTAACATATTTTTATAATATACGGATCTGAGATATAGTGTATATGGAGAAAGAACATGAAATTAGATCAAAAAATTCTCATATTGAGAATTGGGTCTCTAGATGTGTTTTAATAGAATGGATAACTTCTCGATTGTATCGATAGATGTTATTTCCTATATTCTATAGGATTTATTTGAGTAGTGTTTGATTTACTATTTCCATTCTAGTCATTGCACCTAGTTTCAATTTGTCTATTTGTGAAAAATTAAGTGATGTATGTGTGCCTAATTAGAGAAACCTATCTCCCTCATTTTGAAACCTTAGGTCCACATTAAAAATTAGATTTATTCCTAAAAAATGGGAAGAATGGTGGGTTGAGCTGACCCCAAACACTTTGTAATGAATGGTTGAGTATTGCTTGCATATCTAATACTCAAAAAAGTTAGTAATAATGCATGTAGTTCTCTATGTTAGATGTTTGTGCGAAATATTTCTCATTTAATGGATGTAATCTATGATCGATATTTTGACGCTTAGAAATTAGAAACTTTGACTTGGATTGAGATGCTTCAAACTTGGCTAATACTTTCTCCTTGTGACTAGTTACAAAATTTGAAGGAATAAGGTAGGCCCTTTGAATGTGCAAGTAATTTTATTTGAATGATAGATGATTATTAGATATGGAATCAGCTTAGACCTATTGTATATTTATATGGGAATATTTGGGTAATTTCTCACATCATTGACATGTGAAATATATTGGTTGAACCATGAAACTAATTTTAATTTATAAACTAATCATTGCTTTAGATGGGGATGAGTTTGAAGGAATTGGAATAATCTAGAACATTCAAGCATCTAAGTTTGACAGATTCATCTGAAAGACAAATATACTAATCCGATTATATGTGAATAATTTGCATATGATTTTGAACAAGTTGTACACATAATAGGGAATTTGTGTAGGTGACTAATGTAAAATTGGAAAGTTCTGACCCATGAAAAGCATGTGGATGTAAGTGAAATGAGACTAAGATTTATCTATGTACACATAAGTTATGTAAGGTTAAGATAAGTATATATTTATATTTACTGGTGTCTAATACCAATTTTAATGTCTACACACTCACACCAACTTTATAATCACTAGAGGCCTAAACAAATTCATATTGATCTTTGTTTGAGACCTGCATCTACACCAAACTCTTTGGGATTGTTTATTATTGATAAAACTAATTCAAGGGTTATTTGAATGTTGCTTTACTTAGAGCCTTTCTCAAACACTACTCATTGAACTAGTTTTCAATTGAGCTTAGCTCCACAACTCATTTATCTCACTTGATTTAGTTGTAAACCATGTCAATTTATTTGACTCTTTTAGGCAATAAGGCATAGGCCTATTATTATTATTATTATTATTATTATTATTATTATTATTATTATTATTATTATTATTATTATTATTATTATTATTATTATTATTATTATTATTATTATTATTATTATTATTATTATTATTATTATTATTATTATTATTATTATTTTCTTGATTCATCTTATATGTGGAACTTTTGCGTGAGGTTGGTAATACAAAGAGTAACTTAAAGATGGGATATTATGGATGAAATGTTTAATGAATGCCCTTCGTGTTATAATCTGAGATCATTTTAGTTTTGGAAAAAATAAAATGTTCTTTGAATTTGTTTACTTGGTCTTAAAGTAAAATTTGTATATGATTCTTAATTTAATTATTGGATAGAAAAATTAAATATTTGCTTAAAATTTTTATAGATAAATTTAATTCAATACTATCTAATGGTTTGAGGAATACTAATGGAAATATTTAATGCTAAATGCTTTGGCACTTTGAATAAATTTTGTCGATACTAGCAGTGGCTTACTGGATTGATTTCTTTATTTTATAAATTGAAATAGTGTCTTTGATATTCCTTTTAGTGATTGGAAATTTATTATAAACCATGGATGTTATATATCACTAACACACATGCGATGTGTTGAACATGGAGATGAAATGAATTAAAAACTAATTATTCAAATAGTTGTGTGTATCAATATTGTAGCTTAGAATAATGAACTATTTATGGAGTATTATTCCCTTGTCTTTGTAATAAGTTAACTAATTCTATTTGATATTATTATCTGATTACTAATAGGTGGCTAAGTTTACCATGTTCTAATTTAGTATTATTGGTACAAAATTTCAATTCTTTAATTTATAAAATAAAATTTAAAATTGGTTGGTATACTTGATAAATTATTATTGTAAGAGCATTAGATTACGTTGTTTTAATACAAGGCATTTTGAAATCTTTTAACTTCAATTTCTCACTCCTTAATGACAATAATTAAGTCAAATGCTTATTATGGAGGGGTGAAGTCCCAAGATTCATCTCACAAGACAATAGGAAATGGAATATGCCTTTCAAACCTTGACACATGGTGTATGAGATTTCATAGAGGGTAGTTCCTTAGTTTTCATAGAGCATTCTTGAACATTTGGCATGCAGGTATGCAGCTATCACTATGGTGTCATCCTGTTATGGTCTGTCAGTTTCTGCCTTATTTACCAACTTGGCTCAACTATTTCTTGAGAAAGTGTTGGAGAGAATGAGGAGGATGACCATACCTAATTACATTTCCACAACATGGTTGACACTTTGCTTTAACAGAGCAATTATGAAACCATAAAATTATGTTAAGGTAATTTAAAATTTGCACATTCAATTTATTCCTCAAAATATATATTATTTTCCAACTTAATTGTAGGGTATTTCATTTACCATAAATTCATAGTTGCAACACTGGGTTGATTCCTTAAAAAAATGTGAAGAAATGATGCAAGGATTATACCATGATATTTTATTCCCTGTACCATTCTTACTACTTTTGTTGTAGTAAAAGTAACTATTTTTGGGACTTAGATTATTGTTGGATGTCACAAAGTGATTGTAGGTTTTTAAATTATAATGAATTTGATGTCAAATAAATACCACTTTAATAGAATGCCCTGTTAAAAACCCCATAAAAAAGCTCTATACCAAAAAAAAACATCAAATATAAAAAACTAACAATACTAGAGCTATCAAACCCTATAACACAATATCCTTGAAAATATAAAAACCATACCACAAGATGATAGTTATGGGGTGATATCTATGTGTCATCTTATCTCTCACACAATGCTTTACAACCATTATTAACAGTGGTACCCTTCACGCTATTTTTCCTCATGAATTTGTAGCAAACAGTCTCCCAGCTCCCACACACATCTTTATTATCAACATGCCTAGCCTAAAAAATAGGATATCAGGCTGTAAAACCCTTGTAACTTTGCATAATATGTGAGGACTTTAAATGGTGAAAACCTAATAAATATCTCTTTGCAAAAATAATAGGTTCAACTGGAGGATGAGAATGTTCTCACATAGGAAGTCAAGCACATTTGAATGGAGCGCATGGTAGGTAAGTTCATGCATAAATTTACCCTACTGCATGGCTATGGAATGCCTTAATTTTTATGGCCTGGCTACTCTTTTATTGGCTTCTCTACTACATTATGTCTTTGTTGGTTTATTTTGATTTGTCTTTACTTGTGCAAAACAAAAATATGTACAGTGTCATTGTATAAAAACTTTATAGACCACCGACTTGCAAAAATAATGGGCATTTGTGTTCCTCTATCCACTCTCTCCATGCATCTAATTTTCTCCACAACACACTTAAATGGCTTTTAATTATATGCAATTTTTTTTTTACATCAACTCAGTTGATAGTGCATGGTCACGTTATGTCTCTAACACGTGGACAAGAGATATGTATAATGCATATGTACTATGGTCATGTTTCTTTCTGGGAGTGCGAGTTGCTTCATGTCTGTTTCCTATGTTTAACACTTATATCGTGAAAGCAAATTTCTTCCATTCCATCACGAGTTTCATTATATGTTGGCCAATGCATATTTGATTTTAGGTTATTGTGAATTGATGGGAAGGGTAGTGGGAGACCCACATTTACTTGGTTAGTAAAATTTATGATTGGTTGTTGGGGCTCTATTTGGAAATTAAATGGCAGGGTTAAAATCCTCAAAAGGGTTGATAGACCCACAACATTTACTATCACTTTGATAAGTCATGAATGGTCTGTTTCATCTTTCCAATATGTTTAGTCTTTGTTTATTAATTTAATCAATTTTTTGTGATCCTTTAGTTAGGATGTATTGGAATTTCAAAAGGATTTTTTTTGACTGAAAATAATTATTCTTATTTAAACTTTTTAATTTTAGAATTGAAAATTTGTTAATTGTTATGGTTGTTAATTCTTGTTATATAGATTTACATAACTTAAATGTTAACCAACTAATAATGGTGAAATTTGTGCTGAATCAAGTAAAACAACAACAAATATTATGTAAACAGCTCAACAATTATAGGGTCATTATGATTCATATGATTTATATATTATATAAAACTATTTTTATATGTGTGTGTGAGAGAGAGAGAGTGTGATACATTAAATATTAATACATATCAGATATAATTGCAAAACAAAAATACACAATCCTTGAAGCTTTCTTTGCACCTTCGAGGCAATTGCTAGTTATTATACCGACTAGTTTTACCATAACTTACATGTTTTAGATGAAAAGGGAATTATTTGGTTAATTAAGATTGCATCGTTATAAAGCAAATCTTAAAATAGTATAATGGATCTTAAATTTGTTTAGAGTGAACCAAAATTAATAGATGGATTTAAAATATATCTATTTAATATTAAATTAAGTCTTCGAGTTTTATAAATGAAGCCGTTCTCATTTTAAGAGAATCCAAGAATCATTTACTAGAGAACATAGATGTTCATTTTCATTAAATATAAAATATTACTGGCCTAAAAAAATGTCGCATTGATAAAAGTTGGAATATATTCCTTCGAAATAAACTTGAAGATGGTTATGATCAAAGAATGGTTTATACATGCACGAGAATAATCCTTGAGGAATCCTAGATTGATTGTCTATACGAAAACATGGAGAGTTCATGGAAAACCCACGTTTATTTTGAAAATTTATGACAACCCTTGTACCTTAAGGCATAATGACAAGAGTATGTTTTGCATAGTGGTTTTCGTTATATGCTGTTAGCTTGTTTCAGATTTCTATGTATACTAACTAATGATATTGCGCTTAACCATCTTGCAATCTTTAAATCTGCCAACTAGTTTCGAATGTTTGACGTTCACATGCATTTTTGTTTATAAATCTGAGTCAATAAAAGGTAAACGTGATTTAATTTGGAATTTGGCCACTCTGTTGGATTTAAGGATGTGAATCTCCTGCTGATAAAACAATTGACAACTAAAAAGTTCTGACTTTTTAACTTCAGATTTTTGGGTCTGTGACAATTCCCCGATGGTTGAAAGTATTTGTTTATCATAAAAATTGAAGGAACATTTGTGCTTGTAGAAGCTAGCAAGAGGCGTAAATTGCCAACCATCGCAATTAAAGGGATTAGTCTCAATAACTATTTCACCAAAATTTGATGCTCAAGCTATTTGGACTACAATAATAGGTACAATTGGGCAAAAATATAAATTTACTTATTTTCATTCTTGTTGAATTGAGATTCTCACCCCATAATGTCATGGCCCATGATTTGAATTGTTCTCTTTTTGCCTCCTTATCCATCCTTTCGATGTATATTTTTACAAAAGATAAATTGATATGACAATATTAATTATGTCTATCATAGTTCTATTCTAAATTTTTGGAATGTTGAAAATGCTTTGAACTTGAATTAATGTATTGGTATACTTTCAATATCTTAAACACAAGGATTTATTGTGAATGATAATTTTAATATTATTTCGCATATGTATTATTAATTTTTTTAATATTTGGTAGTACATAAATTTTTCTATTTTTAAGTTTATAAAAAAATTCAGTAATCTTATGGAAATATATCACAGATTTTTTAATTTTTTTTAATTTTACTATCAACAAAATCAAATCCAAAAGGAAATTGACGTTTTTAATTATTGTCATATTTTTGAAGGGAAGTCTTTGCTAATACTCTTCCCTTTATTAATTAATGTTTTTGAATTGTATTTAATTTGCTGATAGGTAAAACATTTTATTGAATATGTTTTTCATGGAAAGTGTTCTAATAGTTTTGGTGTACAAATTTGGTTTGTAAATAAATGATACTTATAAATAAAATTATTTATATTTATTTCTTACATGTATCTAGTATATGTGTTCGTTGGTTGATCTAACTGTGTTTGGATGAAATAAAATTTATAACTATAATATCACAATAATTTTATTTAAAATTAAATTAAATTATTATCTGGAAAAAAATCTTAAATGTAAAAGTGTTACTTGTGTACAAAATGGGATAAGAAAATTAGTAGCTTACATTTCAACTTGAACTATCTTACATTGAAACTTTTTAAGTTGTGCGATAGTTCCTCCTTGGAGCTAATCAAAATTAATAAGAACATTGGATTGTGTTACTAAATGCTCTGATTGCAAATATAAGCCATAAAAAATGGAAATTGATGAATATATCTATGCTTAAAAATGAGAAAATATGATTTATCTCTAATATTTTTATAAAAGTTTTCACTTCAATGTCTTATTATGGAAAAAAACCAAATGACATTTTTTTTAATGTTTTATCCATCATGTCAATATCAATAATTTAAAACCAAACATAACAAATAAAAAATTTAAATCCATAAAAAAGAACATGAAAATATTGGCATTTTTTAACTATTAAAAAAAAAACAAGTTTTATTTTTATAATATTAAAAAATATGCAAAGGAATATGTTACCTTAGATAAAAAATACTAAATTTTATAAATTAAATAATCCCCAACAAAATACACATATCAAGAATAACATGGTTAACAAGGAAAAAATGATACAACTATGAAAATGTGACACTTCAAGCAAGTAAAAATTTACTTTAATACATAATTACCATTATGAATATTGTATTAAACATACATACTCTATAATATTGCATTTTACTTTTTTGAATATAAAAAATTATACAATAAAAGTATGTTATATATATTATGAAAAATTAGAGTCAATATTTATTGTTTTCATGGAACAATTTTTTATTTTTTTGATTGCATACTTTTATGTGCATGATCACGATAATATTTTGTTACTTTAAGGTTCAAAACTTTGATACTTATTTTTTCCAATTTTTATCCACATTTGTATTTTGAATCATAATGGACATTATGATTAACAAAGTCAAAGCCTTTAGATAGAAGGCCAACACTACAAAATTTGGACAAAGTACATAATGCTTGCTTCCAAAAATGTTAGTTGAGATTTCAACATCACTTTTATCTCTAATGAGATATGTTTAGGTAGTCTATAATACAAAATGTTTTTCATAAATTGCAACCATTAGAAAATTTATTCTCTTATAAAGTATGGTGTTGTTAATGTTATCATGTCTATCATTTTATTGTTTATTGCACATGTTTTCATGTTTTTATATATTTGATATGCAATATTAAATATGAAAGTATCAAGTACAAAAAAATTACATTATTGTGAAACAATTATTAAATGACACTTTATTAGATTTCAAGTAATTTTTTCATTTATTAAAATATCAAGTTCCAAGGTATGATGAATAAAGTAATAAAAATTACAATAGAGTTTATTTCAAACATACAATGTTTTTAATTTGTAATTATTCAAACTAATTGTTAAAAAAACTATTTTATACGATATCATGTTTATATTTTAATGGATCGTATAATTTTTTTGATATTTTTTTCAACCTAATAGATAAATAATTTATAATATAATATTAATATTTATATATAAATACATACATATAACATCATATAACTAAAAAATACATTAATAATATGTTTGACATAACTTTTTGTCCAAAATTTAATGGTATATATATATATATATATATATATATATATATATATATATATATATATATATATATATATATATATATATATATATATAATATTGTGTATTATATTATGTCTCATAATAAAAGATCACTATACATTTACTTTGACATCGCAAGTTAATTTCCATCCACAAAGTATAATTCCATATTGTCATTTGATGAAAAAATTCATTTTTTATTTTATAAAAAATAACATAATATTTAATTTTTAATAGGTTTCTCTTCTATTTGATAACTAGTCAACTTAGTTGGAAAAAAAAAAAAACACTTAATATGACACTACATTGAAATTTTAATGAGTGTTAAATGTAATATTATATAATATCACTTTCTTCTTATCAAGACCATCATCAATTTACTCATTCCATGTTTATAAAATAAAAACTAAAAATAAAAACTTATAAATAGATTAAAAAGTTTCCAAATAACTTAATAAATGAGTTCACCAACACGTTTTATTATTATTTTTTGGATTATGTGATCTTTATAATATAAAAATTTGAACTAATTGAGATTGCATAGTAAAGAAATAAACACTAATTATAATGTAAAAGGTAGAATCTGAATTGAAAAATTGTGCTTGTTGTAAACATAAATGACCTAAGAGAATAAGATACTTAACATATTTTTATAATATATGGATCTAAGATTGAATGCAAATGAAGAAAGAGTGAGAAATTGGATCAAAATTTGCTTATATAAAGAGTTTAATATCTAAATTTTTTTGGTTACAATCGACAACTTTTAGATGGTATATTATTTATTAACCAAAAAATAATAATAACATCAAAAAAATAAAAAAATAATCCATTAAATCAGTTCTTTAAGAGGTTGGTATATTTATAATGATAATTTAATTTTAAAAAACAACTAATTTATAAATCATTTTCATAAATAATCAAATATTCATATTTTAAAATGTAAGTCCAAAAAGCATTTCATTAAATGTTACACATTATGAAAATTAATATATGCCAAAATTAAACCAGATAGAATATTATGCATTTAGTTTTATATAAAAAATCTTAAAGTTAGAGAAACCCCTTTAGTCTCAAAACCATATAATAAACATCAATAACATTCGTAAGTAATAAATAGATAAATATTTATTCTATTTTCTAATTCCTTTGCGTAAAGACATAATTCATATTATTTCATTTTCTTTTATTAAAAAATCACATAAAGGCATAGCATTATAGTTACTACTTTATTTACAAAACAGGATACTCGATTATGAAATACCACTAAAATTACATTATTTATTAACCTAAAAAAAATTAGTAGCATTAAAAAAAAAAATTATCCATTAAATTGGTTTTTGAGGTGGTTGGTATATTTATGATGATAATTTAATTGCAAAAAAATAATTAATTTGTAAATCATCTGCATACATAATCAAATATTCATATTTTAAAATGTAAGTATTAAAATCATTTCATTAAATGTTACACATTATTTATATGCCAAAATTAAACCAGACAGAATATGATGCATTTAGTTTTATATAAAAATCTTAAAATTAGAGAAACCCCTTTAATCTCAAAACCTTAACAAACTTCATTAACTTTCATAAGTAATAAATAGTTAAATATTTATTCTGTTTTCTAATTCCTTTGCATAAAAACATAATTCATATAATTTCATTTTCTTTCATAAAAAAATCACATAAAGACATAGCATTATAAATACTACTTTATTTACAAAATAAGATACTCGAATATGAAATACCATAACTTTTCAAACAAAAACACATTAAATTATTCCAAAAAATATTTCAATAATAATGATTAAATTTTTTCATTGCATAAATCCACCTATTTAAAACTCCCATTCTTATCAAATCTTGAGCTAATAAATCCAAAACATAATCATTAATCTAACCAATTTTAAGGAAGTATGTAGGAAACAAAGAATAATATAACCAACATGGGAAAAGGATATAGGATGTTTCATCTAGAACACTAAGATTAACTTAAGATTTTTGCATTTTTTTCTTATTCTTTTAAGCCCAAATACAAGCGACAGCAGAAAAGTAAAAAATGTAAAAATAATCATGAAATTATTCTTAGGGAGGATTGGAAAAACCTATGTAAAAATAATCATTTGCACCCTCAAATTTCCCTTTGGAAATCAAGAGCACATAAATTCTCAAATTTCCATTCAAGGTAAGAACATAATAGATACATAAAATCCAAGATATTGGAAATGGTTCCAAGTCTTGTAGGATATATAGAGTTGGCCAAAAATTAGAAACATTAATTTTTTGTTTTAAATTTTATATATATATATATATATATATATATATATATATATATATATATATATATATATATATATATATATATATATATATCCAAATTAAAATATCCTTAATCCCAATTTATTTCAAGAAAACTAGTAAGGAGGTTTCAAGCTACAAAGGCCTTCCCAAACCTTCCAAATTAATGCCCAAATCTCTATGAATATCTCAATATCTGAAATGTATAAATACAAAGTGAAATATGTAACTCCCATATGAAAGTAGGTAAAATATGCTAACAATAGAGTGTAACTCCCATACCCAGAACAACCAGTCAAGAGTAACTCTATCTAGATAATAATGAGTCAACCATGTGTCTTATATGGTAATTTACACCTAAATAACCATATAATTTTTATTTAGGAAAGCTCAAAGTGAGTTATAATAACCCATGTGGTATGTTTAGGCATAAGAAGAAAAATAGAAAATAAACACCCTACACTAACACCCCAATAAGCATAGCTTAGGTGGGTAAAAATAAATGGTCCTGATAAATAGGACTGATGAGGTAACCATATACAATAAAATCTCATAAAGTTTAGAAAAGGAGAAAATATGTAGAAAAAAATCCCCTCCCAAAGGAGAAAAAATAGTGAATGCTCTAAAGATGTCAGACAACAAAAAATATGCCCATAAGTGAGATCAACAGAGCACATAGAGAGAAGAGATAAGAAGTCTCCAAAGAAGAAGTTGAAGCTTCTTATAGTAGAGATTTCAAAATGATGAATTCCTAACAAAATAATTCTCATAGAGATCAAAGAATCTCCATCTACATCGAATGATGTTTCTACCTTTTGATAAAGGAAGAACACAAGGTGTGTACTGAAAGTCTACTCATTGCACAATGGAAGATGAAGGTAATAGTATGAATATATCTAAAATATGTCCAAAATAAGGCATGGTATAGGTATATCAATATCATGCACAATAACTTTTTGTAATTCCACTTAAGTGAACCTATCAGAAGAAAGGCATGGAATGTTTACTAGAAGATTGTCCATGTGAAGAGGAAAAATCAAATTAACAACTATAAAAATTGAATAAGATACTATATATTAATCACACTTATATATAAGATGAATATCCATCAGAATATATGAGTCATAAAATATCTCAGTGGGTGTACTCACACTAGAAATAATAGACACCTCTGAAGTACAAGACTATGAAGGCTATAGAAAATCAACATCTTAAATAGGAATGGAAGTAGAATTTGTAATAGGATGGCTGAGGTTGGGTATAATATTTTATTATAGTTATGGATTGATATAAGGAAAATTATAATCCACCATCAATGCGTCATCACAAAAAATAGGAGAATGAGGAGGGAGTACAACAATTTTTGAAGAGACTGCAAAAAGACGAGGAATGATATAAATTTCAATAGGATCTTTGAAATTAGACTAAAGAATTCTCAAAATAATTTAGGGACACTATAAATGATCCACATTCCAGTAAATATGATTGGAAACATGGAATAATAAGGTAGAAAGAACATTGCCATAAGTGTTAGACCACTTATTGTACTGAACAAGATTAAGAGCAAGAATATATCCATATAGGAATGGAATATAATTATTTCTTAAGAGTAGGTGTTTCATGTATGCATGCCAAGAAGCATAGTTGGTATTTCCAATAAGATCCACCTATGTAGAATTAACTTTCCTCATCAGATAGTATCTCGCAAGTGGAGTCAACATGTGTAAGAGAAGACACCATATAAGTGTAATGAGAAAAAATACTGCATAAGTGATAATTCATGCTTGAATAATGAACATCAGTCACAACTCATAATGCATCTAAGAATGCAAGATAAATCAATGTAATGGTAAAAAAAGTGGCACATAAATCATAGTAACTAAGTTTGCATACAAGAGATAAATTAGGTACCATAATAACCCCTCTAAGACAATTAATAATCACCCCCTTATGTTTACAAATAACACAACACACTCAAATGTATGGATGTTGAACTCTATCAATAATGTGTCCAAATAGATAATATCAAGAAGTGTAAATTTTAAAGCACATCTTAATGAATAGACATCATACATAGCTATCAATACATCTAAATGCAAATAATTAGTGCAATTGACACCAAATATGGCACAAGTGAAAAATAAAGCATGCCAAGGAGCACTTCAGGATCGATCAATAATTCATCCACATGAGGAAAGAAGAAAATGTACGATATAGGAATGAGAGAAGGAATTGAGGAGAAGAAAGAATATTTTGTTTTCTTATGAGGGGATTTAGCCCCCTACCAAACTAGGCCTCACCCTCCATTCTTCAACTAGAGAAATTGATGATGGAATAGTTATGTCACAAAATAAACACAATATTTTCATTTTAATACCTTCTTATTACTCTTATTAGAGTAATATCTCTATTTAAATATTGTTTTTAATAAAAATAATAAAAAAATAATTTTACCCCACCATGCAACAAGAATCATATCCATAAATATTTCCCCGCCAAATAAAATTTTCACCATAAAATAATCTCCTCAAAGAATTCCCCCCGATGCTCTGACACATTCCACTCCCCCATCACCACCCCTCCTAGCCCACTTATTTTATCAATTAACTCCACCATGCAAAACCACCTTTTTACAAGTCTTGCCAACAACAATTATATTTTCCACTTGATAGTTTACAATTAAAACATGTAAATATAAAATTCATATTTGAATTTGAAATTTGTAATAAAACTCCGAGTCTTATAAACCATGGTAGGGTAGATTTGATATGTACTAAGATATATTGGTTGAAAAAATAATTTATTATTTTAGAAAACCATTGAATACATGGAGGTAACTAGGAGTAAGGGTTGGTGGTTTTGAAAACCAACGTGTAGTTAGTGAGGGGAGGAAGATATTGATGAAAATCAAGGTTAGACTAGCGATGTGGTGAATGGAGTGGAAATAAATAGCTAGATTAGGTGTTAATATAGGTCATGTGGGATGTGAAACTACTTTAGGAGGAATGGCGAGGCTATGGAAGACTGTTAACCCACTTAAGATCTAACCATTGACTACCAATAGTATATTTGAAATACATAGATTAAAAAACTAGTTAAGCCATATATAAGACATACAGTGACTCCAAGAGAGGGTAGGAAAATGGGTAGTGGATAGTTGGGTCTACTATAGATGGAGTAACCAATGTGGGGAAATAGAAAAATCAGACAAAGGACTTTTAGATCTATAATGTAGATTTTTATGGTACTATCAAGTCATTGGTGTAGAAATAAAAAAATTAAATGGATTTTTTTGGATTTACCTAAGAGGAACCCTTCACATAGTCAATGTGGAGGCCATGAACTTTGAACCGATGCTAATAAAGTTGTATTTCTTCTCTATAACTTACATTATCTTGAGATTCATTGCAATCAGATCATAACCATGGGTTGTCATCACATTATCACTGTATAAACAAATGAAAAATATGTTATGTAGATAGTGTGTTAACTAGTTAAGAGGCACATGAGGCCTTGTACATCCCAAGTTAAGGATTCAAACCACATGTCTACCCAAAAACATAAAACACCTATGTATAGAATAATGGCAAAACTACCTACAAAACCCTATTTTTGTAGAAGTCCATACAAAAACTCCCAAACCAATCAAAGACCTATTTTATAACTCTAAAAACCCATAAAGAATAATAATTTTGTTTTATTATTTAGGCCATTTGTATATGGATTTTGAAGGATGTTGAGAAAATCTTAGTAAACCCTAAATAATGACTAATAAAGAATAAAAAAGAACAATGCATGCCATGTAATAGACTCACCAAGGATTTTGAATGGTATAAGTGGCTATTAGTTGAGATTTGATATCATATTGGAGTCATCCAAGATCTCTAACAAACCATAAATGCATAAAACCCTAGAAGTAGGTGAGAGCTAAAATTATACAGTAAAAAGTATGAATGCATTAAGTGAGCTTCCATGTTAATGCCCAACACTCTATGAATATATCAATATATTATATGTATAAATATGGATAAAAATATTTAAATCCCACATGAAAATAGGTCAATTATGATAAGAATAGAATGTAACTTCCATACCCAAAATAACCAGTCAAGATTAACTCCATTTACCTAATAGTGAGTCAAACATGTAACTCCTTTTACATTGTACACCTAAGCAAGCATATCCCCCAAGGGTAGGTAAATTCCAAGTGAGGTGTAATAACTCATGTAGTATGTCTAGGAAATAATCCACAAGAATAAAAGGTAGAAAATAAACACCTTACACTAACATTAAAATAAACATTGATCTATTTACCTCCATAAATGAGATTCTATCTCAAAATGTGAGTTAAATGAGTTGTTAAATAATTATGGGTCATACTAAATAACCACTTATTTTTATAAAATATCTTATACCATCCATGGGTAACATACGGAGAGATTGGAAAGAGGGTATAGGTCTCAAACTAGATAAATTTACAAGAAGGTATACTACATCACAATTATAAAGATTTATAAAATGTGGAAAAAACTAATGTAATAACATAAAGTAAAAATTGGTTAGTACATGTATATTGTAGTTTAGTATCCCTTACTAGGTCATTTTTGTCACCTACACACACGATGTGTACATCAAAACTTTTGATCCCAAAAATAACCAAAAGAAGCATATGACAAGATAACCCAAGTAACTAAATACCAAAAAAACATATAATGTGTGTGTGCAACATACATGTGGATGCATGTGTCATGTGCATGTGTGTGTGTGTGTGTGTGTGGGTGTGTGTGTGTGGGTGTGTGTGTGTACATATATACATGCATACATACATAAGCATGCATGTGTACATAAATACATATCTATACATACACACACACACACACACACACACACACACACACACACACACTAATTATATATGTACAAAAATAATAAATAAGATATGTTAAATACTAATTAGATAAAATGATATGAGTTAATTTAGGATATAAAATACATGGATGACTTAAGAATTAATTAATTTTTAATTTAATATATTCTAAAATATACTAAAAGGGGAATGAATATGGATAACTTACTTGAAAATTTATAATGTAGCGCTATGTATATGACTGTAAATTCGATTGTATGATCATTTGACTAACTATGAATTAGGAATAGGGCTTCAATTGATCTTTGGATGAATTTTCACTAATAAAAAAGGGTAAGTTTTCATTGTAGTCCTTAGGCTCACACTAGTGTCCAGTAAGGTTTTCCCCCTCTATGAAAATATGGGTCTATGTGTTGTCACCTATTGGTCTTGTGTATGTGTTTCATGCGCTGTGATTTATTAAAAAATATATTGTTATACCTTCTTCTTCAGCAAAAACCCTAGATTAATGACACAAGAGGATGAATGTAATCACAAGGTAAAAAGAGTTAGAAATTGAAGTTGTATTTAAACTCAACACATCTTGTGTAGAGAACTACTTACTAATACTTTAAAGAGAGATCAAATTTTATGTAGTTATCCATGCTAAAATGGTGTGTGTGAAAGACTGGTGCAAACTACTAAATTTTGGTGCAATATTGGTGTGATTATAAGATTCACAAATGACCCATGAGCTTGGTGGTGTATTTAAACATATCTTAGGGATAATAGAGTTGTGTGGGCTTTAAATTGAGAAAATTAGCTACTTTTATCTCATTGTGTAATTATATATTCTAAAGCTTTTCAATCATAAGAACCTATAGTGAATAATGGATTGAAAATATGGATTTATAGTGATCATTTTATAATTCATTCGGATGGGGCATGTGAAACATGTGATATGACCCATTATTGAATTTGAATCTAAGAAAATAGTCATTATTTTGTACAAGGATGCAACTGGTAGAATTGAAAAATATTGAGGAGTGGAATGGTCTAAAAGAAGTGACCTTGTATGAGTAATAGATAAAAATAAATTAGAAGTGTGGATTAGTCTAAAACTGAGTTTAATCTATTTAGGATTTTAGATAGGGATATTTCTATTCATAATTTTCTTTATAGGTAAGTTTCATGCATAAAAAGGTGAATGAAGGTAGGTTAAGGACTATGGAATGAGGGATGGGATAAGTGTGTACAAAGAGTGGTCATAAGTGCATTGGTTTATAAATAGAACTTAATTTATTTATCTACATTTTCACCCATATTATTTTAGTAATGAATCAAAGATAAATTAATGGAGTAAAAATAAGGGAAGAGATAAAACTATGAAGAATAGTATTGAATGTAAGCCACAACAATAAACTATGCTTCATACAAACTTGCAATGGAACATGTATAAATCAGTCCTTACTTAAGATATAAATCTAAAAGTAGAAGTTAATAAAATTATAAATTAAATAATAAGGAATATATACACCTAATTTGGTACAAGAAAAATTATGATTCCTAGTACAAAATGAGTAACTATAGAGAGAGGGACCCTTGGAGTTTTGTTTCTTTATTGAAACACTTGGTTTGGATTGTGGATTCTCCAATCATCATCGATGGAAGATTGTGTCTATGAGTTAAAAGTGTGTTTTCATCCATCATTAAATACCCAAATTAATATATTAAATTTTAATCCTTGCATTAATTCTAATAAATCATTCTCGTATAAAATTGGTGAAAAAATGTGAATCAATCATTACAGATAGAATAAGATTCATTTATAATGAAAAACTAGTGAAAATAGTATAATATAAATATTTTGTATATAACATAGAGATTGACATGCATTGTCATTCATTCTACAAAACTAGTGTAAAATTGCACAAGGAGGCGGTCATCTATCACACACATGCCACTAATCTTATATCTGGTTGTATATGGATATTGAAGCTGAATAATATCATGTGAATTTTCTAGGAAAAATATCTATATAAAACTCTGAAACACATGTTGTGTATGAAGACCCCCTTTTGATCAAAATTTTAGTATTTATTTGAAACATTTTGATATGCTTACTACAAACATTATTTTTTAAATGTATGTGATCCTAATTTTTTTTGAAAATTACTATTTTCTACCTGATATGATAACAAGGAAGTATTTTAGACATAACCAATCTATGACCTTATCAAAATGGAGTGTTATAATCTAAAAATAATTTATAGGTGATTTATGGTTATGCACTATGATCAACTGAGTGAAAATTATCTTTTCCTATATATGCAATGTGTTATTTTCGCTTAGTATCTAAGACAAGAGTCTTTATATGTAGCATATTTTTCGGTGATTTATGAAGCCTACATAACACCTTAGATCAAAATAAAAAAAATTATGTAAATGATGTTATGAAAAGATGTAAATCTAAAGTAGTAATGATAACATTAGATATCATGTCATCATCATTGGTAATAGATAAATATACTAACATAAGATACATATGAAAACAAACATACATAGTGACATTGTCAAGATAAATGTTAGTAATTAGGCATGAAAATAAGTGATCATATGATGAAGATAATTGAAACTAATTATAAAAACTTGGAGAGGATGCATGATATCCATTATGCATTGAAAAGCTAGGAAGATGCATGATATACATTATGGCATTGACAAATTATGTAAACAAGAGTAGAGAAGTATCACATCCTTGATGCACACACACACAAAGATTACATACAAAGCACACAAGAAGGCTAATGGGCCACATACAAGGAACATGTTCAAATACCATTCACATTCATAGAAGCACAAAATGAAAGCTTTAATCCACAAATAATTACATGTTCAAATGTCCATAATCCAAACCAGATGAATACACACAAGACGAGCATTAAATATACAAACATGAAAAACATGCATGACTATTAAAGTTGATCAATAGTAGAAACATGTCACACTAGTATTTTCCACAACTTAAGTATCTAGTAATATATCATTATGAAATTAAGTGATCAATATTCAATCAATATAATGTATTAGGTGTGATCAATAGGGATAGTCATAGAATGATAAAACTTATGTAAGAAGATGCCATTAATGAACTTGTTTTGATATGGACAAGCTATAGAGAGACTATGACTAGCTTAAATCTATAAAATTAGAGCATATGTACACTAGGATAAGTCTATTATAATCAGACAAGAGCGTAATACATTACTATTTGGGATATAGTGGTTTTCTCTATATCAAATTTCTAAGCCTAAGATAATATCACCACCTGTAACTACATGTGGAAATGATAACTTGTATTTTATAAAACTCATTCAAGTACATTTTTTAAGAATATTCGATACAAAATTAGATTTATATAAATATTACATATATTGAGCACAAACCAACTAATGTAAATGAGCCGGACATAACATGCATAGGTTATAATTTTTATATATTTTATTTTTTTTGTATTTTTTGCATATATGAAACTAAAAAGGAACATACTAAAAAATGACTCCCATAAGATCCTAACAATCAATAGGTCTTGTATCTAGCATATGAAGAATGACCTATCTCAAATAGAAAGTTAAATGCCTCTTTGAAGGAATTGATTCTAACTTAGAATCTAAAAACTAATCTAACTCTGGAACATAAGTACCACTATCAAGATAATACTTTGTAGTAGTTTGTATATGTTAATAACATGATGAATTGTATGAATTTTTAGAATCCATTATGGAATGTATAAACTCTATGTTCATGTCCTCTGTGAAACACCCCTAGTGATTTGTAGTACAAATCTAAGATGTGATGGACTAGCGAATGGATCTCTATAATATTTGATCATCTCTAATTTACTAGTTTTTCTAAGATAAGTATCCTTAGAGAAGGGACCACTTTATTCTCAATTTTCTAAGTAGGTTGAACCCTTTTATGTTGTTCAATTGCAATATATTGTGTAGGAATAATAACCATTGGTTGGAGAGGGTATTCATATGGAATACCATGAAATTTTAGTGTATTCATATGGTATTCTATAGAAGCTTCTCTCTAATTTTTTTTTAAGACTAGGTACAACTCCATCAAGATGTCTTGTAACCTTCATAATGGTGTAGTTTCGCGTTGAATTCCTGAATCAGTTCTATTGGCATATCATTTGGCACGACAATGCCAATTTTAAGATTTAGGGGTGGTGAAACTCATTAATCCCCTCTTGAAAAAATTCCCACGTAGGCAAGTCTCCCCAAGGTTTATATCTATTAGGTCATAGTGTATTGATCTTCACTTAGCTATGTGTTGTGATGGTTCCATTCAAGGGGCTTACTAGTGTGAATTTGAAAACTAATTTTAATAGTGTTTCAATTCTTAGATAAATTAGATAGGAATTATGAATTCATGTTTTAGTTAATTGGGTTCTAATCAGATATTAAAAATAATGAAGCATGTAGATACATTTTCTCAAATATGAAGTTAGGGTTTTATATGAAAATAATCAAAAATATTAACTTTCATTGTTTATTCTCATGAATTTATTCAATCAATAATACAACAATATAAGAATGAAATATAAAAATAAATCAAGATAAATAAAAATAGATTGCTATCAAGTAAACCCTAATTTAACTAATTTGATTAAAACAATATAAAAGATAAGGGGGAAAGAGATAAAGCCTAAAATAATAAAGAAAAATTCAAATTTTAATATCATGTGAACACACAAATCACTTAGTTTAATCTACATATGCACAATCACACATAAGGCTAATGCAAGCTTTAAATGGAAATAAACAATGTAGAAAAATCCATAACCACCATTATGATTACATAGATTAAAGCAATAAATCCATCGTCTTCTATAGATCAAAGTATTTATGTTGAAAATATATTATAATTTTTTGTGATTGATCGATCACAATTTTACCACCATAAACCAGGGTTACAAAATAAGGATAGGATAATACACAAAGAAATAAAAAATAGTGGTCAACTTTGAGCAAAAAACCAACAATTACAATGGGCATGGTTGGTTCTATTTCTAGACATTCCATCGATCCAATTCCTACATAAATGCTCATTCACTTTTATAAACCCACCATTTTGTCTTTTTACTCCATTTTAGCATTAAATAAAATAATAATAAAAGTTAAATTCCACAATTAAAATCTTCTTTGGCAAAGTATAAACTTAAAATATTAAAATCTCATTGCTTAAGAGGAATAATGAGAAATTGGAGGCACTAGAATGTTTTCATTGGAATCAACTTTCTAACAAATTTGATGGTTTCAAAAATGAGTCTAAAAGGACCAAGTTATGGCCCAAGAGGTACATGTGGTCTAAAACGACCCTTGGAATACCTACTCAGGTTCAAGAATATTGAAAACTCAATTACGATCAGGTTTTACAACTGAGCCCAGATATCCACATAGGACTACATATAAGGCCTTATGGAGAGCTCACAACTTAGTCAGAGATTCAACACAAAATAATATTGAATTTCCTAGCCAAGAGGATCAATGATGTAACTAAGAATCTATGCTTGAATAACATAGGATCATACTGGGGGAACACTCATGAACCTAGTTAGGAATCCCCCATTGCCTTGGTTAGAACTATGAATAGCTCCCATTGTGAAACTAAGACCTATACACAAATTAAATTCTACTTAACAAAGAAAATATTTGACATGCCACCACATGACCTACTCAAATAATTTCTTCTAGTTGACACTATGAGAGAAAAGAGACTTCCACATAGACCTAATTTTTGATTATCAAAGAAAAAACAAAAAAAATCCATCATAGACCTAATGAGGATTTGAATGTTTGATTAGGTCTATGGAGCTTAACCTTTTCAAATGAGAACAAACATGGATGATTTTTTTTTGATAGACTCTTAAAAAGACCCAATCAGATAGGGAAGTCCAAATAGAATGAGAACCAAGGGATTAAAAATCCAAGGGCTAAAATTGGAAAAAACATGATATTAACAATGGAAGAAGAGAATTTTAATGTTGCAAACCTAATTAGAGGAAATAATGACTTTTAAACTAGATATAACAAGATTTTTCAAGTGTAATAAGTAGGGTCAGAAGTCATTTATTAGCAAAGTAAAAAATAAGAAATTTATTCACATGATTCTGGTTGAAAAGATCTAGAACATTTGAAAGGTTGTAATGGCACAAAAACCAAAGTGACCCCCAAGAGTGAACTGAGAGACCCAAGAAACTAGCAAATAACTTCTATAGAGATCTCACAAGTGGGATAAGTGCCTTAAAAATGCATTTTCAGACCAATTGTAAAATAAAAAATTATTCACTTTAGATTGGATGACAAGCTGAAGATACTTTCAGATGCCAAAAAGGCAAAGAAACTGAAATGACCCCTGGAGTAGAATGAGAAGCATAGGGGAACTAGAAAGCAATGCTTTTAAGCATTGACAAGTAGGATAAGTGCCTAAAAAATATGTTGTCATTCCAAGCATACAACATGAAAATTATTAGCATGAATGTGGTAGATAGAAATGGATAGGCCCTAAAATCCCATTAAGCATGGAAGATCATCTCCTTCTAAGGCAACTATTGGGAACTAAGAGAGCTCATAGACAAGAATGTCAAGCAATTAGAACTGCAGTAAAACTCTGTTTCGAGGACAATTGTTATACATGAAATTTATTGTTCAGACATGGTCATCATAATGGGATAGGCTTCGGGGGATGGAATGCTATGAAAATTAAAATTATAGCCTAGAATGAATTGAGAATCCCAAGGGAACCAGGAAGCAATGCTTTAAAGAATCGGTATGTAGGATAAATGCCTAAAAATGTGGTTACATGCAATGAATAAAACATGAAACTTATTTATATAAGTTTGATTAACATGATAGAGTAGGTTTCAAAGGCTGAAATAGTATAGAAACTGAAATGACCCTTCAAAGTGGTTTAAGAAGCCAAATCGAACTAGAAAGTGACACTTTCAAGATCCCACAACTAGGATAAGTGCCCCAAGAAGTTGTCAAATAACCAAGTGTACAATATGAAAATGATCCACACGAGCTTGATCGACAAGATGGGCAAGTTATAGGGACCATATTGGCATGAAAGCAAATATGACCCTCCAAATTAGCTGCAAGGAGCTAAGAGTGTAAACATGTAAGACAGTCAATCAATGTAAATGTAGCTACACTTCATTTTAGGTCTAAGTGCTTTATATAGAACTTTACCACTCATATTTGGTCATCATAATGAAAATAATATTGAGATATAGAATAACATGAAGGACTAAGGTGACACCCTAGAGTGGGATAAGAGAGATGAACAAGCCAAACTTTAAAAGCAAATTAGGAGCTTAATACTTCACTTTCATGCTAAGTGTTATATATGAAATTTTATTGCACGAATGTGGTATCTCCTAATGTGATGGTTGTGGGATCTAGTTTGACACAGAAATCAAATTGTACCACCAATGAAATTTAAGAGTTTTGAGACCCATGAGCCATGAGTGCAAATGGGAACAAACTCAAAAGTAGAAAGAGATTCCCTAATTCTTAAAATAATTAGAGCATGCTGTGCAAGTTACAACAAGTCTTAGAACGCTTTCTCCAAATTTATCTAATTCAAAATTTCTAAGATTCACAAACTCCCAAACGATCTGGAAAACAATACATATTAAGTTTACCTCAAAATATTTTCATGCTCTCAAAAGGTGAACTTTTATAATAACTGTATTTCAAACATGTTACCACAATGTGAGATTTATTTTAGCACACCACATGAAAAAAAATTGAAACATAACTGCAACTATATCATAGTGTCTCCGCATTGATAGTGGCTTGACAAAATGTGCTATATAACCTCCAACTTTTATTGTCTTCATCCTTCAATGTCCTAGATTTTTTTATCAGCAAATTGAATTTTAAAATTTAGTTGTATAATTTTTTTGAGGATAAATCCCCCCACAAACTTGACACTCTTATTGATCATAAAGTTCCATTGAAAATATATCTATGAGGCAAAAATTTTAAATTTTGAATTTCGATGGTATACTATCTAATGAATATATAAACTATACCTCCCAATAAACAATAATGTTTAAAGGTACATAAATACTCTTAATGAGACATTTCAACAAGCTTAAATAAATCACCATTATAGACTCTTAATCCTAACATGAATGGAGTAAATACACTTAATAAGTACACCTTGATATAGTTTTTAACTATGATTAAAATTTTAACTAGTAATTTTAGACTTACAATTTATAAGACCTAAAACACAATTGACACTTAACTCATATCTTATCTATTTAAACTAAAAACTATAACAAATTACTAAAGACCTAAAAGAGACAACATTTAATTAAATTAAAAAAAAACTTGAAAACACTATTGAGAAAACATTATTTTACTCACATAACCGTCTAAAATAAAGAACAACTCATTGAACCTTTATAACGGATGTCAAAAATAACTTAAACAATTTTAAAGCAAGAAGCAGACAACAAAAAAAACAGTTATTACTTAAACACCGTAATTCCGCTAAGTCTTAGTTTGTAATGCTCTGTAAGGCTCAGCAAGGCTTTCATACAGCGATGGAAATGACACAAGCCTGTAGAGATACTGCACGGGTATTTTGGCATGCACAAAAAGTTCATGAATGGACAGACTCTCAAAGGACTACACACGTAGCACTCTAAAAAGAACAACACATAAGACACGGATCATCAACTTAGATCGTACGGCACTGCTGATCGTATGGCACTGATGAACGTAGCTACAGCACACGAACAGACTAAAATCACTCCCAATCAGACTAGCAGTGAGAGTTGTCATTGATATTGACAAATGCACGATGTGTGAGAAGATGGTTTTAATGGCGTGCATTGTACAATATATTTGGCAACATTTGAACCATACGAAGCGATAATGGCAAAGAACGCATACTTTGTGTACTAGCAGAGGATTCGATTTTGTGAGAGCGCCTTAAAATGGTTGCATTGTTATATACACAGGTCTCAAAGCGTCGAATCCACTATGTTTTTTTAACAATATACAACATATTTAATAGCGTCAGGTATCAACAAGCGAAGCATGATGAAAGTAACTCAACACAACAAATGACCATGGTAAGACCTACAGATGAGAAGATAAAATCATATCTTGTGCTGGTAAAAAAACTTCTCAAAGACGATCTCAGATTTTCATGGTTTGGGGCAATATATCATAGGGTTTCCCCTTTGATTTCAAATCTCCATGACTTCTCTGATACCAAATGAAAATATGGTTAAATATTTAAACAAAATAAACACAATAACATCTTAATAATTATTCATAAATCACATACAATATATATATAGGTTATTCATCTCCTACAAACTAAGAGTTAGCCTTATCAATATAACAACCATCATCTCTAAAATGATTACTTTCATATCACTAACAAGTCTCTTAAAATATCTATACCCAAATCTCAGTATAATAATATTGCCTCATACTTGCAAATGTAATATTTTCACTCATAACATATATGTGAACATAATAATAATTCTTAACTGGGTTACCCCTTCAAGACTCTAAACATGATTATAAATTTTGCCTTATGGTTAGCTTTGTCGAATTTGTGTTAGTGATCAATGTCAATTGCATGTTAGGGTAAGGAACCATCAATGATTGGTCATATGTCTTCAAATTCCATATCTGTTTGTACCTTAGTTTCACATATTACATAGTTATCACCTTGAAGAAATTGAGTATATGGCAGAACAAATCTTGGTTTAGATCCAACAATTGCGAACAATCTGAAAAATGAATATGGATTGGTTTCTTATCACTCAA
>JARHVA010001309.1:3532500-3537500 GCA_037957365.1 Torreya grandis
TTTGAATGAAAAAAATGTCTTAGGGTTTGTATATGGCTAGTCCTACATGGGGATGAAAAGGGGGGAAAGAAACTCCTAATAATCCTTCTACTAGTGATATGGAATTTGAAACTTCAAATCCATTGATTTCTCAACTTTAGGCTAACATAAAATGCTTGGTGTAGCATGATGACTTTATTATGGTTCAAACTAATGTTTTAGGCATGTACGAAGAGATTAATGGGGTTCATAATCAATTAAATTAGATCACTACTTCATTGGCTGCTCTTTCATCTCAATTACAGTCAAACAACCCTCCACTTCATCATTTGGGTCCTCCTCCTCTCAACACTAACAAATGCAATTATCGTATGAAGCCAATGTTGTCCAAAGTGGACATACACATGTTTGATGGTAAGGATCCTCTCACTTGGATTACCTAACTTGAGAATTTACTTGATCTACATCAAAATCCTAGTTCTCATAAGGTGATAGTGGCATCTTTATATTTAGAAGTTGAGCAGTTTATTTGGTATCACTGGTTATGTGCTCAAAAGAAAAAGAATGGTGCTCCTATTACATGGTCTATTTTCATTGATGAGTTATAGGCTCATTATAAAAATAATGTCTTAGATAACTACTTCAACCAATTAACCAAACTATAAAAAATGGGAACTATCAAGGATTATATTCATTAGTTTCAAAATCTAACCTTATGAGTGGAAAATATTACTAAGGAAAATTTGATTGATCTATTTTTGAGTTGTCTCAAAGATAGCATCCAATTGAAGGTCTGCATGTTTAACCTAGCATTTGTATGATAATCTATTCCATGAGCATGAGTGATAGAGGAAAAAGATATGGTCAAACAAAAGACCTTCACTACTAGTCATGATCACACCTTTCCATCACCATCATATCCTTAACCCACCAGATTGACACCTTGAAAAATTGAGGAGAAGTGATCCAAAAGGTTGTGTTATGGTTGTAACAATAAATGGAGCAAAGACAATCATTGTGCTTAAAAGACACTATTTTACATCAAAGGTGCCAATGAGGATGATAATGATGAGGAGGCACTTATCGAGGATGAAGAAGGTTTTGAGGAGGAATCTTAAGACTCTCAACCTACTATTTCTTGTCATGCTCTTTTAGGTATTAGTAATCCCCAAACTCTTAAGGTGATGGTTTTCCTAAAAATTAAAATGTCACTATTCTGAATGATTTTAGAGCACACACAACTTCATCAACAATAAGGTTGTTGCTCGCTTGAATTATTTCATTTATCCTACTCTAGAATTTCATGTCATGATTGTAGATGGTGGTACTGTTAACTACTCAAAAAAATTTCATAGTATTAAGCTAGCCATGGGAGACTACTTGTTGCATTCTATTATGTTTTCTACTCCCATTTGGGGAGCAGACATTGTTTTGGGAGTAGAGTGGCTCACTACTTTGGGCACTATTGAGATGAATTTTTAGGAATTATTCATACATTTTAATTTTGAGTGAAGGAAATTTGAGTTAAGGGGATTAAGGTCTAAATTTCCACAACTTATTATCTCTCATCAAATGATAAGGATTATCTAAAAGGGTGATGAAGGATTTTTAGCTCACTTATTTTCAATGGATGTTCATCCAACTTAGCCATCTACACCTCTTGATTTACAACAAGTGATTGATGCCCATTCAATTTTTTTTGGAAACATGTTGAAAAGAATTCCACTAAACCACTCACATGATCATGTTATCAAACTTATTCCTAATAGTACACCACCCAACATCAAGCCATACAAGTATCTCTATGCCCACAAAAGTGAAATTGAAAAGATGGTACAGGAAATGTTGGATTTAAGAATCATTCATAATATCTAAAGTGAACATTCTTTCTTAATTGTCATTATGCAAAACAAAAATAACACTTGGAGGATGTGCCTTGACTATAGGTAACTCTATAAGTACACTATCAAAGACAAGTTTCCTATTCCTGTCACTGATGATTTGCTTGATGAATTAAATGTTTCTCTTTATTTTACTAAGTTAGATTTTCATTTTATGTATCATCAAATATGGATCTGTGATGAAGACATACCCAAAACTGCTTTTAAGACTCATGAGGGCCATTATGAGTTCTTAGTTATGCCTTTTAGGCTAACAAATGCACCATCTACCTTTCAGATTTTGATGAATACTATTTTTAGGCCATTTTAGAGGAAATTTGTTTTGGTATTTTTTGATTATATCCTCATTTACATTAAAATTTTAGAAGACCATTTACACAATGTGAAACAGGTACTCTCAATTTTGGAACAACATCAGCTATATGTCAAACCTTCCAAATATACTTTAGGATTTGGTGAGGTTGAGTATTTGGGTCATCTAGTTTCACATACAAGAGTAAAAGTGGATCCTAAAAAAATCCAAGTAATGGTGGATAGGGTGATTCCTAAGACACTCAAGCAACTAAGGGGATTTATAGGGCAAACTGGTTACTATCATAGGTTTTTTTAAAATTATGGTAGCATTATATCCCCACTAACATATTTGTTGAAGAAAGACTCCTTTCAGTAGACTGATATAACTACTAGGTCATTTAAACAATTGAAATTGGTGATGTGTACCACTTCAGTGTTGGATACTCTTGAGTTTTCCAAGACTTTTGTGGTTGAATGTGATGCATCTAGATATGGTATGGGTGATATAATCATGAAATAAGGTAGGCCACTTGCATTTAATATTCATCAACTAAAGTGTAAAAATCAACACAAGACCATTTATGAGAAGGAAATGATGGCTCATGCAGTCAAACAATGGATGCTTTATTTGATGGGTCATCACATTTAGGTAAAAATTGATCATGATAGTCTAAAATATTTTTTGGCATAATGGTTATCATCTGAAGAACAAAAAAATTGAGTAACTAAGATGTTAGGCTATGATTTTTAAATAGTTTACAAGAAAGACAATGACAAAGTAGTGGCAGATGCACTATCTAGGAAGGATGATTTAGTTGAGGCATTGATATATGCTATGATAATTCTATAGGCAGATTAGCTAGAGGAAGAATGATTAGAATGGGATAAGTATTGTGCTACCCATGACTTGATTTAGAATATTCATCAAGATTTAGGTGGATTTGAAAATTTCACATGTAAGGGTGATGCCTTATGGTATAAAGATAGATTATACCTATGTAAGAATTCTCTTAAACAAAAAATCCTTCAGGAACTTCATGCAAATCCAATTGGGGATCATTCAATATTTTTAAAAACCTATCATCGAATCAAGTAGGATTTTTTGGGGAAGGATTAAAAGGGGATATCAAAAAATATTTAGTTGAATGTATGATCTATCAACAAAATAAAGGAGAAACCATAAAAAACCCAGGTATTTTACAACCTTTATCCATCTCAAGCCAATATTGGGAAGAGGTGTCTATGGATTTCATTATAGGGTTACCGAGATCTGATGGTCAAAATTTTATCATGGTTGTGGTAGATCAACTCAGTAAGTATGCTCATTTCTATTCTTTATCATAGCCATTTATTACTAGTATAGTAGCATCTATTTTTTCAATACAGTTTAGAAATTACATGGCACCCCTAATATCATTGTTAGTGATCGAGATCCCATCATCACTAGTAATTTTTGAATTGAGTTATTTGCATGTTTAGGTACCCAGATGGCTCATAGTTCATCTTATCATACTCAATCTCATGGACAAATTATGGTAGTCAACAAATGTCTAGAAGGATATCACTATTATTTTATTTTTGATAAATAGGATAAATGGGTTCATTGGTTGCCACTTGTTGAATGGTGGTATAATAATTATGTTCATAGTTCTTCCAAAATATCCTCTTTTTTGGCACTATATGGATACCAGCCACCATCCCTCACTTCAATCTTGAAGGTCCATCCTAAGGTTCACGTAGTTAAAGAACATAATCACCATCACTAGGAGGTCCTTATCAGTTTGTTTGAAAATTTAGCCATAGCCCAAAATCGTATGAAAAAATAGATAGATCAACATAGGAGTGAGAGGCACTTTGACATTGGTGATTGCTTTTTTGTTCACTTATAGCCATATAAGTAGATGTCATTGAATTAATGAAAAAAGGATAACAAGTTGTCTCCTAAGTATTATGGGCCTTATCATATCTTGTAGAAAATTGGTAGTGTGGCTTACAAGTTAGAGTTTTCTTCCTCCACTCACATACATCTAGTATTTCATGTATCATGCCTAAAGAAAGTCATTAAACACAAAGTCATTACCCAAACTAAGTTACTAGAATCGGATGAGGAAGGAAGAATTGTTATTGACCCTAAGGTGATCCTTCAAATGTGCACTAAGCAGTTACGGTCTTGAGAGATTAAGGAGTACCTACTTAAATGGAAGAATCTACCCTATGGAGATGCTACTTAGGAAGATGAATCCTTTGTGCAGTAACATCCTGAGTTGACTCAATACTGAGGACAATGTTATTTTTAAGGGGAGGGGCATGCTATGCCCTTATATTTTAGCGTGTCTTTGGATATGTGTGGCCGACTTGTGGCTTACATACCTCTTTTATATTCTTGTTACATTTCTCTATGTTCTTAGTTAGGTCAACCTATGGAATAACCATGGCTAAGTAGACTATATATAGGAGGTAATGGTTAGTCTTTGATCATGATATTAAGTATTATGCTCTTAGTGCATTGTTGTGGAGTTTGCCACCTTGAAGTAGCTTTTCTATATTATCCAGTATTTTGCTCTATTGTCAATTATTGTTGTGATCTACATGATTTAAAATTATTCTATGTGAACATCTAAGTAATTTAATTATAATATGTATGTATGTATGTGTGTGTGTGTGTGTGTGTGTGTGTGTGTGTGTGTGTGTGTGTGTGTGTGTGTGTGTGTGTGTGTGTGTGTGTGTGTGTGTGTGAGAGAGAGAGAGAGAGAGAGAGAGAGAGAGAGCAATCTTAATTTAAAATTAGTATTATATATATATATATATATATATGTTTCATTAACT
>JARHVA010001309.1:3542500-3612500 GCA_037957365.1 Torreya grandis
CCCTCATACACTAAGACCTCCTATTGAGAAACATTGATTGGGGGGTTTGGGAGATCTAGGTGCAATTTGAAATTTTCACAGGTTTAAAATTAAAAAAATTGAATTTCTCCTCTAATTCTCCCTAAAGTTGTTCTTATGTTGACTTTTCTCCTCTATCTTTGACTGACAAGATTGGGAGAGTTGATTGCAATTTGCAATTACATTTTGGAAACTTGCATTTTGTAAGTTTCTTCTCCCACACAAATCTTTGAGGGAGCTTGGAGCTTCATCTTTAATTTTTGGAACTTGAAAATTCTTGATTTTTCATCCAACTCCATTCATACCTACTTCAATGAGGTACCTTATAGAATATTTTTCTAGAAGCTCATCTCTCCTCTATTGTCATTACTTGTTTCAATAACAAGTCATTCTCTTTTCATACAATTTATTTTAATTTGAGGCATTCAACGTATGAAAATCTTTGTTACCCTGTAGACTTGGACATTTATAAATAATCAAGATCAATATCATTTTTAACCCTAATTTTCCTAGCATGCTTTATTACATCAAGCACAATAGCAAAACTACACTTAAACAAATGGATATCTGCTCTTGATAAATGACCATAACTCATTTAAACTCTTAGACATTGTTTTAATAATATGTTTTATGACTTAATTTTAAAATATTTAGCTAATGCTGTCATCCTCTACTAGAGCTATTTCATCCCTCTAGCAATATTAATACATAGTAGTAGAAAACCTTTCTCACAATAGGTGCCAAAAATAGCTTCACAAAAGCCAAAACCAGAAACACCAAGCGGTGTTGTTGGAATTATTCTTTAACTGAAAGCATAAGTGAACCGAATAATGTGTCTAACATTCTTACATCAATAAATTTGGCATCATAAGGTGACATAGTGTCAGTGTATAGACCTTCCTCAAGTGATTTTCACTCATTCTTTTCATACTACCCCAATCGAAGAGAAACATTCCTATGAATATAAAGTTCAAAATTGGATGTATTATTGATGTCCCTTGTAGATATTCCACCACAAACTTTTTATAAATCATCCACTATGAGAAATTATATTTCTTATCTCTAGTGTAATGTTATAGATTATCACAATGCTTATAGCTTCAATATTGATCCAACTCATAGCCACATCTGTTGTAACTAACATGGGGGATGTACCAATTTTGAACTAAGAAAAAACCCAATATCTAGACCACCTCCTTCACTAAGTACTCGCTCTCCCTATAATTTTATTCATGGAAATAGCTAATCTGTAACCACATAGTCCAAATCTCCTTGGATAGTTCAAAATTTTGTGCCAAGAGAGCTTAATTTTGAATGTTGGAACCTTTGTAACTTTGTATTTGATGGGGGGTGCCTCAGGTGCATGCTTGAAATTAGTCTCAAAGTTAGTTGTGTCATGAGAAATTTCAAGAAATTGAAATATATTTAACTCTCCATCTGACTAATCGATACCCAATAGGGTATTCTCAAGTGCTTTCAAACTACATTTTCCATACAAAAAACCATGTTATTTTCAAAGAAACCCTACTATCTAAGCATCAATTTCCATTTTACCTCTATAGTTGTACAAACTACTAACATGTGGCTTACATTTATCTGGGTGGGACATTGAAATTGGTCCTCTTCAATAGGTACACATCTCAAAGATGTGGAATATAGAGATGGGAAAAAAATTACAATTTGAAGAGTAGTCAAATTTTCAATCAATGGTTTAAGTTCCACCTTGATCATCTATTTCCATGTGATCCATAAGTGCAAATGCAAATTATGATTTTGTCTTATTATAAATTTTATACCAATCTCCCTTTTCCATTGACCCTTATTCCTTTTTGCATTTTGTCTTTTCAACACTTATTTTTTCAAATGTGTTTTCATATACCAAGATCCCCATGGAGTTTTCCCACCTCATTTTAAATTCCTTTTGGCCTCCCATACTTTTGGTAGAACTTCATAGTGTCATAGGTAATTTATCTCTCAGTCAAACTATAGTTAAAGGGGAACATCTCCACCAAGTTTTTCCTTGTAGCCATGTGTCTCCTCTCTCCACATCATCATAAAATGTTATTCTACTTTTTTTGTCCCTTACACATGGTATATTTCTTACATCATGGCTATTGAGTGTTTATAACATTTCTAATTTAGCTTTGGTAATTGACTACTACATTATTTCTTTAGTAAATGGTGTAAACTCCTAGTGCAAATTTGAGAACCAACACTAGCTCTCACCTGGGGATGTACACCCCCTGAGAGTATGCAAAGAACCCCAAAAAACAAGACTAGGTGGAAATACATTAGGCCTTAGAGTTAAAACTTTAGCAATTTAAATAAAACACCCATGGAAGCTTGACTAAATAAGGAAGCCCAACAAAAATAAATAAAGAGGATCTAAAAATGAAAACTTGACAAAAATGATGAAAGGAACTATAAAAATAAGCCCAAAACAAAGGGGAAATAAAGCAATGAATTAGAAAGATTATACACTATACAATTATGTACATAGTTACAAACTTAGTCTAGGAAATGTTTCAGATATCTGCCATCAACTAGCAATTCTAATATTTTTCCACCCCTTAATTTTTCAATTTTTTTTATTAACTTGGTGGTCAAGACGAAGTTAGTCAATCTCTACACATGCCTAAAATTAGTGCTACTAGGCTATAATGGGATGATGTTTTGAAATAACTCCTTCATACATGATCTCAAAACCAAATATGACCAAGCTAAAAGATATTTGTACTTATTTATAGGTTGTAAATAAACTTGTTTCTCAATCATAATTAGGTGAATACCAAACAAGTGTGCCTCATTATCCATAACGCCATTTGTGCACTTGAAGTATTTCTTGAATAAAACTAAAAATATTCATCTTTAGGGGCATAAAAGATAACCCCAGCTCCATCAAATTACATTATCAAAACAACACCTTCATTATCAAACCTAGCATCAAGGACAACTTGTTGTTCAATAACATCCATATTCCCAATGAAATTAACCAATTCCATATCCATGTGTATAACATTTTTTATAGCACACCTAGGATCTTCAATTGCATCATGATTGGGTAATTCATATGCTTATGTCATATTAACATCACAAGAAAAATTAGAAGTTGGGACACATAGAATCTTGACCACACTCCAAAACTAATCAACAATAGTATCACTCATCAATTCTTTTGAGGCAAAAAACTTAAATTTGGAGTCTTCACAATTGAACATCATCATCATCATCATCATCATCATCATCATCATCATCATCATCATCATAATCAGATGCACACTCAGGATAATTTGAATCTTCATCAATTGGTCTAGAAGTATCACATAGGGGATGTGTAAGGAAGCACTTGTCACACCAATCAATGTCTAAATCACAATTTACTGCATTCATTTTGGCATTTAATAGATCAAGCACTTATTTTCCATCCCCTATACTCTAAATTCTGTATTTTATATCATCATGTACAGACCCCTTATTAACCCTAGCCAACTTGTAGGACATCTCTTTGATAGCAGAGGTCAAAATCATCACGGTTTCCTCAAGGTTGGTTGTCTTAGTGGACTGAATGTTTTTTGGATTGAATTATTTTACATTAGCCTACTTGTTCTTGGGATTTCCCATAGCCTTTATATTATTCTTAATTTGGATGGCCATATTGAATGCCAACCGTATGTTAATGTGAGCATTGTCCCTAGGGTAATATGTATCCTTCTTATCAAAGGCATCACAATACTTAATCAAGCATTTATCACTAGGCTGAATGTTCTTAGGTAGCTACATCATAGTATTATTGAACATTATATTAAAGTCTTGCACACTCTCATCAGTGTCTTCTTGGTATTTTCAAACTCAACCAAAAGAAACCTCAGATCAATCCTATCACCATACTAAATTTTGAAAACATTATTAATCTCTTCCCACGAATCAATGCATCCATAGGGAAGAGAATTGAACCATTCACAAACATCTTCTTACAACATGTGCACAAATAACTTAATGCAAACATCCTCATTTTCAACCTCATAATCATAAATGATAATGTGAAAATCCCTTAGCTATTGATCACCACTCACTGCATTATTCCATTGAAACTTTAGAATGTGGTTCCTTACTTCATTTAAGACTTCATTGGGATAGGTTTCCATTTTTTTAAAGTTAATAAGCCTAAATCTCAGAATTCTAAATGTAGGACACTCATTATAATCTTGGTTCCTATGCCTCATGATTGGTTCAATGGTGGGTTCATGAATAAATGTCAAAGGGATGTGAGGGGGTGAGAGAAGTGGACTTGGTGGATCAAACTTAGGAGGGGATTCATCTAGTTTAAAACACAATGGATAATAAATAGGACTATTTGTATCTAAATTACTATAACTATGACCATCATCAACAATAGAAATTTCAACAAATAGAAGTTCAGGATTACAAGAATCTTGATATTCTTTAGTAATTAAACTGTCCTTCAATCGGGCCCCAAAATTGTCTCCTTCTTTGATGAATACTTAAGGGTGAGACAAGCTTCTTTGATGAGTCAGCTTTGAAGGATGACCTCAATCCTTCCAACTTTGTAAGCAAAAGAACACTCAAATATTCAAAGCAGGCATTGATCTTTCTTTGAAATCGAATGATATTTTGGAGTCACCACTAGAAGCAAAGTTATAGAATATAACCATTTATAAACACACAGTGATATATACATAAACCATATCTTACTAAAATTAGTGATGATGTATAAAAACAAAGACACTAGAATTTTTATCTTCATATTCAAAAGGGGAAACCATGTCAAAACTTGACAAATTTGTAGTGCTTTTTAACAAATGAAACAAATGTCAATTTAGTCAAGTCTATCAATTCCTAGCATGTCCCCAATAGAGTGATGTAGTGTTGATGGCCAAGATAGCATAAGCGAAATTAAATAACCTCAAATCTCAAACACATGAGATAATATGAATAAATTTTATCTGAAAACACAACTGAGATTACTTTTTCAAATATTGGTAGAGAACTTTTCAAACTTGAACTTATATACAACTCTCTACAAGAGTCATCGACAACACAAGTGACTAGGACTTCAATTTAATCCCAAGAACGGTAACATTTATGTGTTGGTTCCTATTTGTACACCTATTTTACTCATCTTTGCACATTTGAAGAAAATGGCAAACAAAGATGAAAACCTCACTTATGTGTCATTATAGCCAGGGAAGGCTTTGGTATCAAGAATATATTGAACATATAAAATGACTGAGAGGAACCAACATAAGGTATGGCTATCTCCTTGCTACTTCTAGCACTACCTAGACCAAGGTTAGAGGACCTAAGGGGTAGTTTGTTCACATAGAGTGATACTGCAATTCAAACTCCATGTGAATTTTTGAGGCAAAAAAAAATTTAGCCAAGGCATAACCAAAGTTTTGCACTCCACTTAGGAAGGGTTGTCACATGGAATGCACAAATGCACTAATTCAAATACAAGCTAATGAAGATAGATGTGGATGTGATTTCAAACTTCATTCTAAAGAATTATTAACAATAAAGGGCTAAATGGAATATTGCAATGCTAGTTGTTAAAGCACTAAATGCTAATACATGTTGTATAGGCAATATTTTATGCATCTACAAGCAAATAACACTTAACATATGCAAAGGGTGTATTATTTATAGGGTAGGATAAGATAGGACCAGTTAGATAGTTGAAAAAAGAGGGTGGTATGCTTGTGGTTTTCAAACAACAAGGATTCTTTCAATATTCATGACATCACTCATTTCCAATAATGTAGAATATTGAAATGTAAGCCATGGAAACTAATAGGAGTGATCTGTATCCATTGGTTCCAATAAAATACAAGCACCTAAATGATTACTAAAACCCTAGAACATACATTGTAACTAAAATTTCAAATAATTTTCCCTATAAAAATATGAACTGAGGGTTCCCTTAAGAGGTATTCAACAAAATATTTCCAAATCTATATGAAAAAAGGGGTTTATAACCCAGATTTATGCCAAAGATGAAAACCATACATAAGCACAAATTTAGATATCTAATTAACATAGCATGTAAAACATCTCATTACATTTCATCAATATGAAAGATTAAAGAATCACAAATATTTTATATTATCTTGAAAAAAAACTTGCATACATCAATATTTCAAAATGTTACCATAAGGACAATCGTAGTGATTCTACTCCTTGTTGGATAGGGGAGACGTGTAAAATTCTCCTAGATCTTGATAATGGTTTATAGTTGTAACTACCTTAGCAAGAGAGACAATACACACATAGCAGTTGATCTTAAAATTTTGAAGAGCCTATATTTGGAGATAAAAACAAAGACCAACAAAGATCATATTAGAAGAGAAGATAAGTTTTCTATTTATAAACTTTTTTCCCTTTTTACAATCCAAGAATATGGGATGCAATTTTTAATATTGAAAAATTGCAAAGAAGCCCTCAAAATTATGCCAAGATGATCCCAATAGGAAAACATTCATTACCACACAAGAAATCTTCATCCTTTACTCGAGTCTTGTAAACCATGGTAAGGTATATTTTACATGGACTGAGATATATTGGTTGAAAAAATAATTTATTATTTTATAAAACCATTGAATACATGGAGGTAACTAGGAGTAAGGGCTGGTGGTTTTAAAAACCAACATGTAGTTAGTGAGGGGAGGAAGATATTGATGAAAATCAAGGTTAGACTAGTGATGTGGTGAATGGAACGGAAATAAATAGCTAGATTAGGTGTTAATATAGGTCATGTGAGATGTGAAACTACTTTAGGAGGAATGGCAAGGCTATGAAAGACTGTTAACCCACTTATGATCTAACCATTGACTATGAATAGTAGATTTGAAATCCATAAATTAAAAAACTAGTTAAGCCATATATAAGACATACACTGATTCCAAGAGAGGCTAGTGGATAGTTGGGTCTACTATAGATGGAGTAACCAATGTGGGGAAATATAAAAATCAAACAAAGGACTTTTAGATCTATAATGTAGATTTTTATGGTACTATCAAGTCATGGGTGTAGAAAGCAAAAAACTAAATGGATTTTTTTGGATTTACCTAAGACCAACCCTTCACATAGTCAATGTGGAGACCATGAACTTTGTGTCAATGCCAATAAAGTTGTATTTCTTCTCTATAACTTGCATTAGCTTGAGATTCATTACAATCAGATCATAAACATGGGTTGTCACCACATTATCACTGTATAAACAAATGAAAAATATGTTATGTAGATAGTGTATTAACTAGTTAAGAGGCACATGAGGCTTTGTAAATCCCAAGTTAAGGATTCAAACCACATATCTACCCAAAAACATAAAACACCTATGTATAGAATAATGGAAAAACTACATACAAAACCCTATTTTTGTAGAAATCCATACAAAAACTCCCAAACCAATCAAAGACCTATTTTATAACTCTAAGAACCCATAAAGAATACTAATTTTGTTTTATTATTTAGGCCCTTTGTATATGGATTTTGAAGGATGTTGAGAAAATCTTAGTAAACCCTAAATAATAACTAATAAAGAATAAAAAACAACAATGCATGCCATGGAATAGACTCACCAAGGATTTTTAATGGTATAAGTGGCTATTAGTAGAGATTTTATATCATATTGGAGTCATACAAGATCTCTAACAAACCATAAATGCATAAAACCCTAGAAGTAGGTGAGAGCTAAAATTATAAAGCAAAAAACATGAATGCATTAAGTGAGCTTCCAAGTTAATTCCCAACACTCTATGAATATATCAATATATTATATGCATAAATAGGGATACAAATATGTAAATCCCACATGAAAATAGGTCAAATATGATAAGAATATAATGTAACTCCCATACCCAAAATAACCAGTCAAGATTAACTCCATTTACCTAATAGTGAGTCAAACATGTAACTCCTTTTACATTGTACACCTAAGCAAGCATATCCCCCAAGGGTAGTTAAACTCCAAGTGAGGTGTAATAAGTCATGTATTATGTGTAAGAAATAATCCACAAGAAGAAAAGGTAGAAAATAAACACCTTACACTAACATTAAAATAAAAAATTGATTTATTTACCTCCATAAATGAGATTCTATCTCAAAATGTGAGTTAAATGAGTTGTAAAATATTTATGGGTCATACTAAATAACCACTTATTTTTATAAAATCTCTTATACCATCCATAGGTAACATAGGAAGAGGTTGGAAAGAGGGTATAGGTCCCAAACTAAATACATTTATAATAAGGTATACTACATCACAATTATAAATAATTATAAAATGTGAAAAAACCTAATCTAATAAAATAAATTAAACATTGGTTAGTAAATGTATATTGTATTTTAGTATCCCTTACTAGGTCATTTTTGTCATCTACACACTTGATGTGTACATCAAAACTCTTGATCCCAAAAATAACCAAAACAAGTATATGACAAGATAACACAAGTAACTAAATACAAAAAAAACATATAATGTGTGTGTGGAACATACATGGGCATGCATGTGTCATGCACATGTGCATGTGTGTGTGTGTGTACATATATACATGCATACATACATAAGCATGCATGTGTACACACACACACACACACACACACACACACACACACACACACACACACACACACACACACTCACTCTAATTAGATATGTACAAAAAAAATAAATAAGATATGTTAAATACTAATTAGATAAAATGATATGAGTTAATTTAGGATATAAAATACAAGGATAAATTAAGATTTAATTGATTTTTAATTTAATAGATTCTAAAATACACTAAAAGGGGAAAGAATATGGATAACTTACTGAGTTGAAAATTTATAATGTTGGGCTATGTATATGACTGTAAATTTGATTGTATGGTCATTTGACTAACTATGAATTGAGAATAGGGCTTCACTTGATCTCTGGATGAAGTTTCATTAATCAAAAAGGGCAAGTTTTCATTATAGTCCTTAGGTTCACACTAGTTTCCAATAAGGTTTTCCCCCTCTATGAAAATATGGGTCTATGTGTTGTCACCTATTGGTCTTGTGTATGTGTTTCATGAGGTGTGATTTATTACAAAATATATATTTATACCTTCTTCTTCAGTAAAAACCCTAGATCAGTGACACAAGAGGAAGAATGTAATCACAAGGTAAAAAGTGTTATAAATTGAAGTTGTATTTGACCTCAACACATCTTGTGTTGAGAACTAATTACCAATACTTTGAAGAGAGATCAAATTTGATGTAGTTAACCCATGCTAAAAAGGTGTGTGCGAAAGACTGATGAAAAATATTAAATTTTGGTGTGATTATAAGATTCACAAATGACCCATGAGCTTGGAGTTATATTTAAACATAGCTTAGTGATAATAGAGTTGTCTATACTTTTAATTGAGAAAATTAGCTACTTTTCTCTCATTGTGCAATTAGATATTCTAAATCTTTTGAATCATAAGAACCTATAGTGAATAATGGATTGAAAATATGGATTTATAGTTATCATTTTATAATTCATTCGGATGGGGCATGTGAAACATGTGATATGACCCATTATTGAATTTGAATATAAGAAAATAGTCATTATTTTGTACAAGGAAGCAGATGGTAGAATTGAAAAATATTGAGGAGTTGGATAGTCTAAAATAAGTTACCTTGTATGAGTAATAGATAAATATAAATTAGAAGCGTGGATTAGTCTAAAACTGAGTTTAATCTATTTAGGATTTTGGATAGGATATTTCTATTCATAATTTTATTTATAGGTAAGTTTCATCCATAAAAAGGTGAAGGAAGGTAGTTTAAGGACTATGGAATGAGGCATGTGATAAGTGTGTATAAAGAGTGGTCATAAGTGCATTATTTTATAAATAGAACTTAATTTTTTTCTCTACATTTTCACCCATATTATTTTAGTAATGAAAAAAAGATAAATTAATGGATTAAAAAGAAGGAAAGAGATATACCTATGGAGAATAATATTGAATGTAGCCCTCAACAATAAACTATGCTTCAAACAAACATGCAATGGAACATGTATAAATTAGTACTTCCTTAAGATATATATATTAAATTATAATTTAATAAAATTATAAATTAAATAACAAGGAACATATACACCTAATTTGGTACAAGAAAAATTGTGTTTCCTAGTATAAAACTAATGACTATAGAGAGAAGGACCCTTGGAGCTTTTTTTTTCTTTAGTGAAACACTTAGTTTGGATTGTGTATTCTCCAATCATCATGGATATAAGAGTGTGTTTATGAGTTAAAAGTGTGTTTTCATCCATCATTGCATACCCAAATTAATATATTAAATTATAATCCTTGTATGAATTCTAATAAATCATTCTAGTATAAAATTGGTGCAAAAATGTGAATCAATCATTACAGACAAAATAAGATTCATTTATTATGAAAAACTAGTGAAAATAGTTAATATAAATATTTTGTATATAACATAGATATTGACATGCATTGTCATTCCTTCTACAAAGCTAGTGCAAAACTACAGAAGGAGGCGGTCATCTACCACACACATGCCACTAATCTTATATCTGGTTGTATATGGATATTGAAACTGATTAATATCATGTGAATTTTCTAGGAAAAATATCTATATAAAACTCTAAAACACATGTTGTGTATGAAGACCCCCTTTTTATCAAAATTTGAGTATTTATTTGAAAGAGTTTTATATGCTTACTACAAACATTATTTTTTAAATGTATGTGATACTAAGAATTTACGAAAATTATTATTTTCTATGTGATATGATAACAAGGAAGTATTTTAGACATAACCAATCTATGACCTTATCAAAATGGAGTGTTATAATCCAAAAACAATTTATAGGTGATTTATGGGTATGCACTATGATCAACTAAGTAAAATTATCTTTTCCTATATATGCAATGTGTTATTTCAGCTTAGTATCTAAGACAAGAGACTTTGTATGCCTCATATTTTGAGGTTATTTGTGAAGCCTACATAGCACCTTAGATCAAAATAAAAAAATTTATTATATGATGTTATGAAAAGATGTAAATCTGAAGTAGTAATGATAACATTAGATATCATGGCATCATCACTGGTAATAGGGAAATATACGAACATAAGATACATATGAAAACAAACATACATAGTGACATTGTCAAGATAAATGTTAGTAATTAGGCATGAAAATAAGTGATCATATGCTAAAGATAATTGAAACTAATTATAAAAACTTGGAAAGGATGCATGATATCCATTATGCATTTAAAAGCTAGGAAGATGCATGATATACATTATGGCATTGACAAATTATGTAAACAAGAGTAGATAAGTATCACATCCTTGATTCACACACACACAAAGATTACATACAAAGCACAGAAGAAGGCCAAGGGGCCACATACAAGGAACATGTTCAAATACCACTCACATTCATAAAAGCACACATTGAAAGCTTTAATCCAAAAATAATTACATGTTCAAATGTCCATAATCCAAACCAGATGAATACACACAAGATAAGAAGTAAATATTTAAACATGAAAAACATGCATGACTATTAAAGTTGATCAACAGTAGAAACTTGTCACACTAGTATTTTCCATAACTTAAGTATCTAGTAATATATCATTATGAAAGTAAGTTATCAATATTCAAGAAATATAATGTATTAGAGTGTGATCAATAGGGATAGTCATAGAATGATAAAACTTATGTAGTAAGATGCCATTAATGAACTTGTTTTGATATAGACAAGCTATAGAGATACTATGACTAGCTTAAATCTATAAAATTAGAGAATATGTTCACTAGGATAAGTCTATTAGAATCAGACAAGAGCATAATACATTACTATTTGGGATGTTGTGGTTTTCTCTATATCAAATTTCTAAGCCTAAGATAATACCACCACCTATAACTATATGTGTAAATGATAACTTGTATTTTATAAAAATCATTCAAGTACATTTTTTAAGAATATTCAATACAAAATTAGATATATAGAAATATTGCATATATTGAGCACAAACCAACTAATGTAAATGAGCCAAACATAACATGCATAGGTCATAGCTTTTATATATTATATATATTTTTTGTATTTTTTGCATATATGAAACCAAAAAGGAACATACTAACCAATGACTCCCATAAGATCCTCATAATCAATAGGTATTGTATCTAGCATATGAAGAATGACCTATCTCAAATAGAAAGTTAAATGCCTCTTTGAAGGAATTGATTCTAACTTAGAATCTAAAAACTAATCTAACTCTAGAACATAAGTAACACTATCAAGATAATACTTTGTAGTAGTTTGCATATGTTTTTAGCATGATGAATTGTATGAATTTTTAGAATTCAGTATGGAATGTATAAACTTTATGTTGGTATCCTCTGTGAAACACCCTTAGTGATTTGTAGTACCAATTTAAGATGTGATAGACTTGAGAATGGATCTATATAATATCTGATCATCTCTAATTTACTAGTTTTTCTAAGATAGGTCTCCTTAGAGAATGGACCACTTTATTCTCAATTTTTTGAGTAGGTTGAACCCTTTTATGTTGTTCAATTGAAATATATTGTGTAGGAATAGTAACCATTGGTTGGACAGGGTATTCATATGGAATACCATGAAATTTTAGTGTATTCATATGGTATTCTATAGAAGCTTCTCTCTACAAATTTTTTTAGACTAGGTACAACTCCATCAAGATGTCTTGTAACCTTCATAAAGGTGTAGTTTTGAGTTGAATTCCTGAATCAGTTCTATTGGCATGCCATTTGGCATGGCAATGCCAATTTTAAGATTTAGGGGTGGTGAAACTCATTAAGCCCCTCTTGAAAAAAGTCCCATGTAGGCAAGTCTCCCCAAGGTTTATATCTATTGGGTCATGGTGTATTGATCTTCACTTAGCTATGTGTTGTGATGGTTCCATTCAAGGGGCCTACTAGTGTGAATTTGAAAACTAATTTTAATAGTATTCCCATTCTTAAATAAATTAGATAGGAATTATGAATTCATGTTTTAGTTAATTGGGTTCTAATCAGATATTAAAAATAATGAAGCATGAACATACATTTTCTAAAATATGAAGTTAGGGTTTTAGATAAAAATAATTAAAAATATTAACTTTAATTATTTATTCTCATGCATTTAGTCAATCAATAATGCAATAAAAATATAAGAATGAAATATAAAAATAAATAAAGATAAATGAAAATAGATTGCTATCGAATAAACCCTAATTTAACTAATTTGATTAAAACAGTATACAAGATAAGGGTGAAAGAGATAAACCCTGAAATAATAAAGAAAAATTCAAATTTCAAGATCATGTGAACACACAAATCACTTAGTTTAATCTACATATGCACAATCACACATAAGGCTAATGAAACCTTTAAAGGGAAATAAATAATTAAGAAAAAGCCATAACTACCATTATGACTACATTGATTGAAAGCAATAAATCTATAGTCTTTTATTGATCAAAGTATTTGTGTTGACAATCTATTATAATTCGTTGTGATTGATCGATCACAATTTTACCACCATAACCTAGCGTTACAAAATAAGGATAGGATAATACACAAAGAAATCAAAAATAGTGGTCAAATTTGAGCATTTTGGAGAAACAAAAAGCCAACCATTACAATGGGTAGGGTTGGTTCTATTTCTAGACATTCCATCAATCCAATTCCTTCATAAATTCTCATTCACTTTTATAACCCCACCATTTTGTCTTTTTACTCCATTTTATCATTAAATAAAATAATAATAAAAGTTAAATTCCATAATTAAAATCTTTGTTGGAAAAGTATAAACTTAAAATATTAAAATCTCATTGCTGAAGAGGAATAATGAGAAATTGGAGGCACTAGAATGTTTGCATTGGAATCAACTTTCTAACAAATTTGATGGTTTTAAAAATGGGTTTACAAGGACCAAGTTATGGCCCAAGAGGGACATGTGGTCTGAAACGACCCTTGGAAGACCTACTCGGGTTCAAAAATATCCAAAACTAAATTATGGTTAGGTTTTACAACTGAGCCCAGATGTCCACATAGGACTAAATAAAAAGCCTTGTGGAGAGCTCACAACTTAGTCAGAGATTCAACACCAAATAATATTGAATTTCCTAGCCAAGAGCCTCAAAGATGTAACTAAGGATCTATGCTTGAATAACATAGGATTACACTGGGGGAACACTCATGAACCTATTTAGGAATCCCCCATTGCCTTGGTTAGAACTATGAATAGCTCCCATTGTGAAACCAAGACCTATACAAGAATTAAATTCTACTTAACAAATAAAATCTTTGACACGCCACCACATGACCTACTCAAATAATTTCTTCTAGTTGACACTATGAGAGAAAAGAGACTTCCACATAGACCTAGTTTTTGATTATCAAAGAAAAAACAAAAAAATCCACCATAGACCTAATGAGGTTTTGAATGTTTGATTAGGTCTATGGAAATTAACCTTTTCAAATGAGAACAAACATGGATGATTTTTTTTGATAGACTCTTAAAAAGACCCAATCAGATAGTGAAGATCAAATATAATGAGAACCAAAGGATTAAAAATCCAAGGGATAAAATTGGAAAAAACATGATATTAACAATGGAAGAAGAGAATTTTAACGTTGCAAAGCTAATTAGAGGAAATAATGACTTTTCAACCAGATATGACAAGATTTTGTAAGTGCAATAAGTAGGGTCAGAAGTCATTTATGGGCAAAGTAAGAAATAAGAAACTTACATGATTTTGGTTGAAAATATCTAGAACATTTGAAAGGTTGTAATGGCACAAAAACCAAAGTGACCCCCAAGAGTGAACTAAGACACCCAATAAACTAGGAAATAAATTTTATAGAGATCTCACAAGTGGGATGAACAAGCCAAACTTCAAATACAGATTATGAGCTTAATACTTCACTTTCATGCTAAGTGTTATATATGAAGTTTTCTTGCACGAATGTGGTATTTACTAATGTGATGGTTGTGGGATCTAGTTTGACACACAAATCAAAATGTACCACCAATGTAATTTAAAAGTTCTGAGACCCATGAGCCGTGAGTTCAAATGGGAAAAAATACAAAAGCAGAAAGAGATTCCCTAATTCTTAAAATAATTAGAGCATGCTGTGCAAGTAACAATAAGTCTCAGACCTCTTTCTCCAAATTTATCTAATTCAAAATTTATAAGATTCACAAACTCCCAAACAATCTGGAAAACAATACATATTAAGTTTACCTCAAAATTTTCTCATGCTCTCAAAAAGTGAACTTTTATAATATCTATATTTTATGCATGTTGCCACAATGTGAGATTTATTTTAGCACACCACATGAAAAAAATTTGAAACATAAATGCAACTATATCATAGTGCGTCCCCATTGATAGTGGCTTGACAAGATGCACTATATAAACTCCAACTTTTATTGTCTTCATCCTTCAATGTCCTAGATTTTTTAATCAGCAAATTGAATTTTGAAATTCAGTTGTGTAAATTTTTTGAGGATAAATCCCCTCACAAATTTGACACTCTTATTGATCATAAAGTTCCATTGAAAATATATCTATGACGTAAAAATTTTAAATTTTGAATTTCGATGGTATACTATCTAATGAACATATAGACTATATCTCCCAATAAACAATAATATTTTAAAGTATATAAATACTCGTAATAGGAAATTTCAACAAGCTTAAGGAAATCACCATTATAGACTCTTGATCCTAACATGAACGGAGTAAATAAACTTAAAAAGTACACCTTGATATAATATTTAACTATGATTAAAATTTCAATGAATAATTTTAGACTTACAATTTATAAGACCTAAAACACAATTGACACTCATATCTTATCTATTTAAACTAAAAACTATAACAAATTACTAAAGACCTAAAAGAGACAACATGTAATTAAATTAAAAAAATTTTGAAAACACTAATGAGAAAACATTATTTTACTCACATAACCGTCGAAAATAAAGATCAACTCATTGAACCTTTATAACGGATGTCAAAAATAACTTAAACAATTTTAAAGCAAGAAGCAGACAACAAAAAAAACAGTTATTACCTAAACACCGTAATTCCGCTAAGTCTTAGTTTGTAATGCTCTGTAAGGCTCGGCAAGGCTTTCATACAGCGATGGAAATGACACAAGCCTGTAGAGATACTGCACGGGTATTTTGGCATGCACAAAAAGTTCATGAATGGACAGACTCTCAAAGGACTACACACGTAGCACTCTAAAAAGAACAACACATAAGACACGGATCATCAACTTAGATCGTACGGCACTGATGATCGTATGGCACTGATGAACGTAGCTACAGCACACGAACAGACTAAAATCACTCCCAATCAGACTAGCAGTGAGAGTTGTCATGGATATTGACAAATGCACGATGTGTGAGAAGATGGTTTTAATGGTGTGCATTGTACAACATATTTGGCAACATTTGAACCATACGAAGCGATAATGGCAAAGAACGCATACTTTCTGTACTAGCAGAGGATGGCCTAGTTAGATAGTTGAGTTTACTCCTTGTTGGATAAGGGAGACATGTAAACATTCTCTCAGATCTTGATAATGGTTTATAGTTGTAGCTATTTTAGCAAGAGAGACAATACACACATAGCAGTTGATCTTAAAATTTTGAAGAGCCTATACTTGGAAATAAAAACAAAGACCAACAAAGAACATATTAGAATAGAAGATAAGCCTTCTATTTATACATTTTTTACACTTTTTACAATCCAAAAATATGGGTTGCAATTTCCAATATTCAAAAATGGCAAAGAAACCTTCAAAATTATGCCAAGATGATCCCAATAAGAAAACATTCCTTACCACACCTGAAATCTTCATCCTTTTGCATGAAAAATCATTGTTCCAACTGCCTCTAGAAGAAATGATGAATATTTGCAACAATCCTTTGCTCTACTTTGCTGGAAGTGCATTTTGCGTAAGCTGGAAAGAGAAAATTCATGCTGGAGGGCAAACAAACCTTTTGTCCTTTTGTGCAACTGTTTGGGGATTCCCTTTCACGACTCATTTGCATAGCTGGAACCTCTTGAACAGTTGACCCTCCCCTTATGCATGCCAAAGAACAACCCTGCTTCTGCAATGATAGCTTTTGAACATCCCAAATGTATGGCTACTTGATAAATCTTCCTTGAACTGGCCCGCCTTGAATCTGTAGTCCTACAATATTTCTCCCATCAAAGAGAAACATTCCTATGAATACACAGTTCAATATTGGGATGTGTTATTGACGTTCCTTCCGGATATTCCACCACGACCTTTTTATAAATCATCCACTACGAGCAGTCATATTTCGTAACTCTGGTGGAATGTCATTGTTTATCATAATGTTTATACCTTCAATATTGAGCCCTCTCACAACCACATCTGTTGCAACTAACATGGTGGATGTATCAATTTTGAACTAAGCAAGAACCCAATCTCTGAACCACCTCTTTCACGAAGTATTAACTCTCCTTGTAATTTTATTCATGGCAATAGCCAATATGTAACAACAAAGTCCAAATCTCCTTGGATAGATAAATTTTTTTGCGCCAAGAGAGCTTAATTTTGAATGCTGGAACCTCTGTAACTCTGCATTTGATGGGGGGAGCCTAAGGTGCATGCTTCAAATCAGAATCAGAGTTGGTAGTGTCATGAGAAAATTCGGGAAATTGAAATATATTTAACTCTCGATCTGACTGATCGATATCCAACAAGGGGTTCTCAAGTGCAGTCGAACTGCTCTTTCCAAACACAAAACCATGTTCTTTTCCATGAAACCCTGCTGTCTAAGCATCAAAGGAATGCAAATACACTCCAAGCATCGATTTCCCTTGTACCTCTACATCTGTACACAATACTAACATGTGGCCTGCATTGGTTTGGGCGTAACTTTAAAATTGGTCCTCTTCAATAGGAACGTATCTCCAAGATTCGGAATCCAGAGATGGAGAAATAAATTACAATTTCCGGAGTAGTCAAATTTTCAATCAATGGTTTAAGTTACACCATGCTCTTCTCTTTCCACGGGATCCAAAAGTGCAGATGCAAATTGCAATTTTGTCTTATCACAAATTGCACACCGGCCTTCCTTTTACGCCGACCCCTATGCCTTTTTGCATTTTGTTTTTTCAACACTTGCTTTTTGTAAATGTGTTTTCCTGGACCAAGATCCGCGTAGTGTTTTTCCACCTCATTTGCAATTGATTTTTCCCTCCCATACTTCCGACGGAACTTCATAGTGTCTCTTGCAATTTACCTCTCGGTCAAACTGCAGTCAAAGGGGAACATCTCCGCCAAGTTTCTCCTTGGAACCATGTGTCTCCTCTCTCCATGTCAACATGAAATGTTGTTTTATTTTGTTTGTCCCTTCCATGTGGTAGGCTACTTATAGCATGGTTGTTTACTGTTTAGAACATTTCCAACGTGGCCTTAGTATTTGACTAGGGCATTATTTCCTCAACAAATGGTTCAAACTCGTGTGTGAATTTGAGCACCAACATAATCAACAATGCCATTTTAGTAATGAAGTCATTGATGTTTTTCTGCATGAAAAAAATTATGAATAAGATGGAAAATAGATTCAAGAAGAAGAACAAGTATCAAAGAAACATAAAAGAATATTTTTAGTTCATATTTGTAGTGACACGCGTATTAAATTTAATTTTATCAAAGTGTAAGTATTTTTTACAACATTTTATCACTGAAGTGATGGATGCATAAATACCATTTGTAGATCATAAATCCAAGAGATTAACGAATTATTAGTAAATAAATTAAAAACAAATTAAAGTGATAACTTCTCAAATCTAATCCGTAGGTTGAGTTAAGTGACTAAAAAATATGAAATGCAATTCGAAAGATAAAACAACAATCTTTCCTACCTTGTAGATATGTTTGAGAATTAGTTTGAAGAGGTTGAGCATGAATTGTAGAAATAGAGGTCTTTGACAATGTTGACTCCATGTTTGGACAACATTTCCCCTTGTCTATACTTAATTTGGCTTTGGCTTAGAATGAGAAAGTGATAAAAATATTGAAGAAATTGAAACTCCTAGAATGACTACTGCATAGTGAATCTAGAATAGAGAAGCTTGTCTAAATAGGTGGAAGAACCTCTAATTTATATACTTTTTTAATGAATGTAAATCATCCATCTTAATTTAAGAATCAAAGGTTGAGAATGAAAGATAATTTTCAATTCAAAATAGGAATGTTGAATTAAAAATTAGAGTGAAGAACATGTGGGACTCACAAATGAATATAAAATTCATTTGGGAAGAAGATATAATATAAAATTGGTAAAAGGGATTGAGTGGAGTATGAGATGGATTATTAAATTGGAAAGATGAGGAAGATAATATTATAAAATTATTATGATGGAGGACAAGCAGAGCCTAAGGCATCTTTAAAAGTTAGAAAGGAGAATAGAGTCCAAGATGATATCATGAGGTGAGGATAATTTGATTTTTTTTATTTATAAAAATTATGAATATTCAAAATTGGTGGAGTTTATTATTAAGGAATGAATGGTTAATTAATTTGGATCAATTAAATTAATAAAGATGTGAATAGTAAACCATAAATAGTGATAATGAATAATAATTATGGATTAGAATTAGAGAAAATTAGGGATGATTAAAATCAACAAAAAGGATTTAATTTTAATTGTCTACACCCTTCAACTTTAAATTAAGACCCAACCTTAAAATTTTATCATTGGATATGACACATATCAACAACTCAAATTGTACAGTACAGATAAACGTAGCTATATAAGAATAACAATGAATATATCACAAATCACTCCCAATCAGAGTAATAGTGAAATTTGTCATTGATAATGACAAATGCATCATGTGTGAAAATATTGTGCTAATGGCATAGATTGTATAATAGATCTAGCAACATTTGAAGCATATGAAGGGAGAATAGAAAAAAATGCAAAATTTTCTATACTAGCAGAGGTTGCAAGATTGTCAAGAGCTTCAATGGCTACATGCTTATATAATTAGGTCTCAAATCATCAAATCCACCAAAATTTGTTAATAATAAACAAATTTTTTTAAAAGCATCATGTCTCAATAAGTGAAACATGATGAAAGTAACTCAACACATCAAATGACCATGGTATGACTTGTAGATGAAAAGAGAAAATTATATCATGTGTTAGTAAAATAACTTCTCAAAGACTATTTCATATTTTCATGGTTTGGGGGAATGGATCACAGGTTTTCCCCTTGTATTTCAAATCTCTATGACTCATACTATCCTAGTCTGATACCAAATAAAAGTTTAGTCACACATTTATAAAAAATATACACAATAACGTCTTAATAATTATTTATAAATTGCATATAAAATATATAGGTTATTCATTTCCTACAAACTAGGAGTTAACCTTATCAATATTAAAAACATCATCTCTAAAATATCTCCTCATAATCACTTTCATATCACTAACAAGTCTCCTAAAATATCTATACCCAAATGTCATGTACAAAAATATTGCCCCATACTCACAAATATTATATTTTTACTCACAACATACATGTGAACACTAATAGTTCTTGACAATTATACCTAATTCGAGACTCTGAGCATGATTATCAACTTTTCCTTTTAGTTGGCTTTGTCAAATTTACATTGTTGATAAGTGTCATTTGCATGTCAATCCAATGATCCATCAACAACTGGCCATATATCTTCAAATTTAAAATGTTCTTGTACCTTAGTCTTCCATGTTGGATATTTGGTGAATAGGAAACAAAGGGAAGGTTCAATTAAATTTATTGTCTTATTTCTTCCTAATGATTTAAATGAATGATGTCATAGACGTCATTTTTACAAATACATTAGACTATGGATATAGTAGTTTAAGTATGATGGCATGAGCCATAAATGTGACCTAGAGGAACCGATGATACTAAATGGTGCATGTGTGCAAAATCCATAGTTTTGTATTTTTTTTGACTTACTTGTTTTATGTCACATATTTGTAAATAAAATATGTAGAAAATATATCTAAATTTTATTTTCAACTATACAAAAGAAAAACACTTGATTTTCTCACCTAGAATAAAAGATTTGATTCTTTTCAAAGTTATAGATTAAAAATCATCAAAAACTAGTTTCACAAGGTCAAATCCATATCATGATATCTCATTTGATACTAATTAGAATAATTAATGTAACCACTTTTTGGAAAGCTCTTGAAGTCCTCTTTTCAATTGTGAAAGAATTATCTAAATTGAACACATGTGTGAGGAGAAAAACCTTTTACAACATAGTTATGATTTTCTAAAAATAAATTTCTATATTATTGAAGAAATAGAACCATACGAAACAATGTAGGTCAAGCAAAACTAAAATGTCAAACCCTCAATCATGCATAGTGTTGGTTGGCTTGCTGTATGGCTGAGCTAATTAATAGCAAATAGATTTAATCTCAATGGAGAAAGACTAGATCAAAAGAGTGAGAGTGCACAAACTCTTCTTTATTCTTTCTCATTTCAATCTCCTACAATGATCAAAACAATTCTTTGAATGAACTAACTTGGAAAGGGAGGGAGCCACAAGGCTCTACCTCATTTTATTTCTCTTTTGCAAACTTCTTCCTTCAAATTTTACTGATCAATTTAGATCTCCTAGTCTGATACTATAATGAAAGCTGTAATATGCTCATTAACATCAATCAACCAAGAAGGTTACATATACATGATTCATGAGCCAAAGTCCATTGCACCTAACACATCATGGTGGAGGAAATTATAAAAATAAATAAATAAACCTACAACTACCCTTATTTACTAATGCACTAATTAATTAATATTAGGATAATGTACAACTTTGTAGACTATGAGATACTATACTAATATTCTAACCGTATTCTTTGTGGTTTCATAGGAATGTTCCCCTTGTTGTGTCCTAGGTTTGGTTCGTAAAGAATCTCATTCTCCCCTTCCTCTAGGTGAAGAGTAGCCTCCACAAAAATTTGATGATGTTAAGGCACTGAGGGTCGGGTTGTGTACATATAATGTGAATATTTTTCATTAAATCTACAAGCATATGTAGTTCCTGAAGTCAGTCACCATTCCCAATGGTGGTCTAACAACCAAGCAAAAATGAAGAAAGATAGAGGCTAAACATTTGAGGATGGATACAACAACTTCCATTGATGATGGTTCATAGAGGACTCTTGAATATCTTATCTCCTGTAGATGGATAATTATATTCTTTACTCATGGGTAGAATCACTTATTTATAGTGGATTATTTATCTTTCCTTAAATTTTTTTCTTTTGATTATTGGTTGATTGATTACTGTGACCTTACTAAAGGATTGTAGCCTTCTTTTGATTCAGGGTGTTATTTATCGCACTTTAGCAGGTTTATCTTGTTGTTTGGTCTTCAATATCTTTTTGTTGAAGGTGTGGGCCCTTATTTATACTTGTCATTTGTCATGGATGTTGAGTTGGGTATTGTTTTAGGATTTGTGGTTTTTGGGAATTGGGCCCCTCATTGTGTCCTAGGGCCGATTCGTAACACCAGCTTCTAAAAATATTATATTTTCCAGTTCATAATTCCAATTAAATAAAATACTCTTTTTATATGTATGTATATATGTACACAAAATATGTTCAATTATTTAATGTTACAAAATAATGTTTCTACACTTTTTCATATATTCCTATAGTTAACATAAAACTCTAAAAAATGCAACTAAACTACATTAGTGGAAACTAATGAGTTTTATATACCAAACTCAATTTTATTTTATATGGAGTAAAAACTTTGAACAATAATTATCACCATTAAAACTATTGCATGGACGCGTGCGCGTGTGTGTGCGCACACACACACACACACAAGTTGATCTCCATGATCACTTGGGTACTGTTATGTACTTTATCCAATATTGAAGAGGGGAGAGAGATCGATATTTGAATATTTATAAAGTTATATGATGGAGCAAATACTTAGTGTTTTAATAAATTTAAATAAAAAGTGGAAAAATTATAAATTTTGTTTAACTTGCATCTAATAATAATATAAGGTAGTCAATCATATCATCACTATTTGTATCTAATAATAATATAAATAGTACAACTATTACATATGTAATATTGAATAGAGAAGAAGCAATATTTAAGTATGTATCAATACAAGTTGTGAGAAGTTATATAAAGGAGGAGTGCCCAATAATTAAATAAATTAAACTAAAAATAATTTTAATTAAATATTTATAATATTGTATTAAATATGTTTTATTATTTTATAACTATTATTAAAAATAAATAAATAAATTAGAATTTAAAGTTTTTACACTCCAAAAATTGATTCTCTGATAATTTATAACATTGAAAAATATTTTCTAAATAGAAATATTTAAAATTTTAATATGAAAGACAACGTGAGAAGAAGTCCTCCTTTGAAAGACTGGATACACAATTACATTGACTTGTAAATAATTATCATAAAAAAATCATGACAATCAACTATATATTATAGTGCCGGAGAGTGAAAACGAAATACGTGCAAATGTTATGTTACTTTTAAAATTATAGGGAAAGATTCAACGCAACAATCATTTCATAAGCAAATTGTAAGTTACACGTTAAGTGAAATGAAATATATGTTTTCTTATTAAAAGATAAGTCACCTTCACTAGAGCTGATAATTTCTAGACAATGGTGATACCTTTATTTATTTGATTTTTTAATATTCGTAGTTGGTGTCACAAGTAGCTATCCCTTCAAGTTTTCAACATTGTATTTAGTTGTTTAATGGGTAAATTGTTAACATGTAAATATTTAATTTCAATATAATTAAAAGAGTAGGTGAGGAAAAATATTACAATATGTTGAGATTTTTTAATAATTTTAAATTTAGTTGTTTATTATAAATTTTGTTGAAAGGTTATATTAAAAAGAAAATTTTAGAAATTTCTATTTAGATGAAAAAGTTATTTTTATTAAAATTATTAAATCTCGAAAATTTATACATTTATTATATTAAAAAGATGGTAAAAAACGTACTACTAAAAAAAAGTAATTAAATAATTATTTTTTAAAAAATATTTTACATATTAATATTTAATTGATTATAAGATGTAATTAAAAAATATATTTTAAAATGTTTTTAAATAAAAAATAATTATGTTGATAGACTTGCACCTATTTATTATATCTTTAAAAAATTAAATCACATTTTTAAAGAAATGATCAAGGATATAAAGCTTTGTCCATCGCGTAACCAAAAATTGGGTGAGTGATTTCTTAAATTGAGCGTGCCTTCACAACATAACTGAATTAACTTTAGTGGCGGTTAACATGCTCAATGATTAAAAATGGATTTCCTTGTAATAAAACAAGGAAATATATGTGGAAGTGAATTAGGTGTATCCCTGGTCACAAGACAATTTACTCTAGGGTTTCCATATTTATTTCACAAGGCTCAGTAAGGGAGGATTAAACTGAACCCTATTTATGAGGTACCCCTCATATTTCAAGGCCCCTTCTACTTATCTACACAAACACATCGAGTGATGTCCTTCTTTGGAAGTGTATATACACTTTTAAAGACATTGAATTATATGAGTGTTTTCAACAAATTTTTAAAGTGCGTGTTTTCTAAGGCCATAATAAATGGATGCATATTAAGTAAGGATTAAATTTGATGCTTGTATTATGGTATTTACATTTACAATTTGATTAAACGTAAAGTGAAATTTTTAATAATCTAAAAAAATATATAAAGAATTATAATAAATATAGAACGTGTTTTTATTATTTTGTTTATATTATTAAGAAATTTGATAATAGTATTTAAAAGATAATGTTAAACAAATAAATATCATAATTTATTTTAGTTTCTTGGTTTTTTTTTTTTTTTTTTATGATGTGCAATTTATTGTGGAAGTCATTGTGTACCTTCTTTTTCACCAAAAACCTAGCTCAATGATACAAGAGGATGAATTTAATCATAGAATAAAAATGGGTAAGCAATTGAAGTTGTGCTTGACCTCAAAACCCCCTGTGTTGAGTGTTGTTGGTATACCAATAATCTTAAGAGTGATCAAACTCCAGGAAGTTATACCATGCTACGATGGTGTGTGTGAAATATTGGTGCAAAATTCTAAATGTTGGTGTGATCCTGGAGTAATTAGAATATTTAACAATGACTTGTGATTTTGGAGGTCTATTCAGACCTAGCTCAAGGCTACTAAGGTACATGTGGACTTTGAATTTGGGAAAATAGTTATTTTTATCTCAATGTGCAATTATATATTTTAGTGTTTTTTGGTCATATGAGCCTCTAATGAATAATGACTTAAAAATGTGGCTTTATAGTGATCATTTTATAATTCCTTCAGATGGGGCTTGCCAAACATGCGAGATGACCCATTTTATGAATTTGAATTTGATAAAATAGTTGTTATTTGGTAGGAGGACATATGTCACATAATTGGATAGTACCAAGGAATATGATAGTCTACAAGGAGTGACCTTGACTAAAGAGAAAAGATAACTAAACTAGAAGTGTGGACCAATCTAAAAGTGAGTTTTGGTTTCTTAGGATGTTAGATAGGAATATTTAAAATCATAATTTTACTGAGAGGCAAAGTTCATATGTAAAAAAAATAAAGGAATGAAGGTCAAAGACTATGGAACTAGGCATGAAATAAGAGTGTATAAGGAGTAGTCAGAAGTGTATTATTTCAGTAATAAATGTTAATTTATATGTAAAAATTTTCCCACATTTTATTCTAGTAATGCAACAAAGCAAAATTACTAGAGTAAGAGGAAAGAGATATACCTGAACACACCTATGAAGAATATTTTGGAATTTAGGCCACAACGTTGAATTGTGCTTCATGTAAACCATAGTGAAACATGTATAAATTAGTCCTTACTTAAGATGTAAATTTGAAAGTAAAATATAATAAAATTATGGATCAAATAACAAGGAATGAATACAACCAATTTGGTATGCTAACCATTATTCTTTTTGATGCAAAACTAGTGACTTTAGAGGGTAGGACCATTGGATATTTTATTATTTGTTGAAACACTTGGTTTGGAATGTGCATGACCCAATATTCATTGATATAAGAGTGTGATTAAGAACTCAGTGTGTGCTTGAATCCATCAATATATACCATAATTATTATATTAACTTATAATCCTTGTATGAATTCTAATATATCATTTTGGTAAAAAAAAGGTGAATCAAGCATTGTAGATGGAATAAGATTCATTTATGATGAAAAACTTGTAAAAAAATAGTATTATATGATTATTATGTATATAAAATAGAGAATGGCATGCATTGTCACTCCTATGAAACTAGTGTAAACTTATGAAAGGAGGTGGTCATGTGCCACACACATGCCCTGAATCTGATATCTAGGTGTACATAAATTTTGAAGCTAAGTAATATTATGTGATTTTGTGAGAAAAAAATTGTACAAAACTTTTGAACACAGGTTGTGTATGATGCCTCCTTCTGAGTAAAATTTGAGTATTTATCTAAAATGATTTTATATACTTACTACAAATTAATATGTAAATATCTATTCATATTCTAAGAATTTATCATAACACACTTAAGGATCAACATGCATCTTATTATAATACAGTAAGCAAAGATACGTGAAAGTGAATTAAGTCTATGCCTAGTCACACAATAGTTTTCTCTAGGGTTTCCATGTTTATTTCACGAGGCTCTATAAGGGAAAATCAAATTGAGCCTTATTTATGAGCTACCCCTTATATTATAATAAAATTGTAGCCCTGACATCTAGTAGTACCCATATTAATTGTTGCTTTTTACAATGTTAGTCAATATGACTTGTGTGTATTATTAAGCTCAAGCGATTTTTCAATGGAACTATTTAATGAAGCCTCAATTTATAAGAAAGATCAACACATGTTGATGATTATTTTCATCCCATGTTAGTCTTGTATATTTTTGCACATGTAAGACCACAAACATTTATAATTCATGGGGTTTGGTATCAATTCTATAAACTATAAGATGAATTATGACAATAACACCATTGACCAAGATAGACTAATCCAACATGTTTTTTCTAAGAATAATTTGTTGTCCTTTTGATAGAATAATTATTGTATATAATTCTTTATCATTACTGAATCCAATTTTCTGTTTCCTTATACACTCTATGTTGCTTCATGTAATTAACATATTTAATGATGTAAATAGTAATTCTAAGTTACAATCATATAATGATTATGTTTCTGGTGCATTTAAAATCACTACCCATGATTCATCATCAAGAAAATCTTATGTTGATAGATCTATTGTTATATAAAGATTCATAATATGCCAATATATGTTACAAATGGGTAATTAGGAAATAATGCCAAGTAAACATCCAAAAAATAAAGAAATAAATGATGTGAATGTTAAAAAGGAATTAAAAACAAAGAAACATTGGGAGGATAATGAGAGCAATTTTAGATGCACTCCTACCCAAGGGAGAGAAGCATTCAATGGACATTGAAAACATGGAAAAGAGTTCTGAAAATCAAGTTTGAAAAATTAGATTAAAACCATTAAATAATGATATAACAATTTTTAAAGCTATAATATGAGTAAATTATTATTTAACAATTTTTACTCATATTATAGCTTTAAAAATTGTTAAATCCTTATTTAATGGTTTTAATATAATTTTTCAAACTTGTTCCTCAACTCATATATTTGGTATCTAGGACCCATATATATATATATATATATATATATATATATATATATATATATATATATATATATATACACACACACACACACACCTCATGATAGTTCACACTACCCCATGACCCCCACTGCCCCCCATTTTCATCTCGATCCTGAGTGAATCATTTTTTTACCACTAAGCCCCAACTCACTCATTTTATTGATGGATTTTTTATGATTGGATATATTGGAAAGAGGTGGGAACCTCACACTGGGTTTCTAAAAAATATAGATTTATGATTATGGTTGCTATGGAGAAAGGACCCATGATGGTAAGTGTTGGTCCTCATCATCTATCAATGTATGGTGTTATTGACTATGAACCTATATTAGGTTATTTACATAGAGGGATGGAAAAATTTGTTGAGAACCAAACTTTTCAAAACTCTTTTCCATGTCAATCTTTCTCTGTTGAATGCTTCTCTCCCTTAGGTAGGTGGGCACCTATCTTAGTCAGTGTGTACCTAATTTTCTCTCATTATCCTCCCGATTCTTCTTATTTTTTTTAATGTTCACATCATTTATCTATTTCTTTTTTGGATGTTTAGTTGGCATTACTTCATGGTTATCCATTTGTAACATATTTTGAGATATTGTGAATATTTATATAACAACAAGTTTATAGTTCTCAACATAAGATTTACCTAATGATGAATCATAGGTAGTGATTTGAAATGTATTGAGAAAATAATTTCTATAAAATTTTAACCCATAAATCCTATTTACATTTTTATGGATGGTGAAAACATAGAACTCTAATATTTAATGATTTCAACATTTCCTTACATTATATGTTTAATCCAAAGTATCTATTGCATATAAATGATTTGATAATGAAATAAGTGTTTTTATTCATAAGACAAGTAACTATTTGTTTGAGATGATAATAAATTCCAAACTTTACTTTTTGGTTCAACATTCCATATATTTAACAATAGATTTAGCAAAGTTACCTTTTTGATGGAAAGTTGTGTGCAATGCAATAACAATCATGAAGATCCTCCAAAGGGTTGAAATATATGATGCTATAACATTCTTGGTATATCACATATTTAAGGGAGCTGACTCAAATCACCAACAATAGTAATAGATATTGTGCCAAATAACTCGTTTATATGATATGCGATGGCCTATCATAAACATTGATTAGTAATTGTTAATCCCTATGAAACTCACTTTATCAATCATAATATACTAAATAAATTTCAAAGGGTATTGTAAAATTTCAATTGATTTTCCTTCCAATGGTTTAATTTTTTTCATTGGTATGTGAAGGCTTGAATCAATTGTTTAAGCATTAATATCAAATATTATAATACCTATTGGTACAAGCAATAGAAACAGAAAATTATTATGAGTTTTTTTTGAATTAAATACAGATATTATTTTTTGATAAAGTATGATTTCCCTATGATGTTATTGCACTGAAATTTCATTTTCAATGGAAGCATTGTGTCATGTTGATTGTAGTGACCCATAATAATATCAACAATAATTTGTTGTTTTGTAGATAACTTACCTGAAGTAGATGAACCAGTAGAATGGAATTCAAAAAATTTACATGCTACTCAATTTAGTTATATTAAGGAAGTGGTTGTTTCTCATATGGAATATGAATTATGACTAATATTATAGTTATGATTTATATCAAAGTCATGATTACTAAGCATATCAAGATAATTAATTTTAATATCATTATTGAGATCCAATTATGATTATCTTTTCAATTCATCAAGTTATTTTAAGTTGTGGAGAAGAATGTCTTCATCTGAGACTACACCATCTAAAAAAATATTCATTTTTAGAATTTTATTTTGAGTGTGCCATGTATTGTGAAAAAAACACTGCCGGGTGGAAAATATAATACCGATGGTGTGTGAAGAGCATAATAAGTGGAATTTTTGAATTGAGAGGTAGGTGTGAAGCCTTAGGTGAGGAGGAAGGTGGTGTTGATAATGAGGAGAATGGAGAGCAACATTATTGGGGTCTGGAGTTGGAGTAGTAAGGTTAAAATGGTTGCACAACTTCACTTTTAGAGACCCCCATTTAGAGCCAGAGTGAGGATGCATCTAAATACATGGGACCCCTACTGGAGGTGGAATTGTGGCTCCCTAAATACCATCTATTCTATGCATAAAGTGTTGACCAAGGATTGATAATGGAGGTGGAACGACTGGATGAAAAGGTTTTTACTCTCCCTTTGACCATCCTCATGATGACATAACTTTAGAGGCCAATTATCATGGATCAAGGACCAGCTTGGAGAAAGCAAGGTGCCTTACTACCTAGTGCATGGCTTTCAGACCCTAATAAGGATCCTTGTTGACACACTACCCATATTATGGGGTGATGGTTGGGTGTTGTTGATATACTCTTTTCCTGGATTATCTTTTGGTTTTTTCATGGACTTGGGTACTTAAATATCAAAGGAGGCTATTGGCCTTCCCCCTATACCTTGATTACTCATGGCATGCCTACGTTTATGTGGTCCTTACATGGGATGTACGATGGAGTAATCCACCCTAGGATTTATTTTTAGGATTTATTGGGTATAACAGGATCACACCCCTGGTATTTCACTAGTTTATTGGTCTTTTTAGACATGGTTATCCTTTTGTGGCCTCTTGATGGGGTGGATGCTAGAGGATCCCATCCCAGTACTGGAAGTTTATGGGTTTATCTTTAATTGATTTATTATATAGAGGTCCAACCTCAAGGATTATATGGACCCTACTCTTCTATTGGCTTTTTATTTTATTTAAAAGTGGAGGATAGAGGAGTTCACTTTTGGTTTCTTCAAAAAATGCTTTGAGTGTGTGGTGGTTAGGCTGAAGACTCAAGCGGTAGTAGATATTTTATTTTAGAAGATCCTCTCCTTGGTAGTATCCTTAGGAATGATATGGTGAAGGGTGTCAGTCCTTTCAACTTCACTATTTTGAAGCATTTTGGTATTCTCAAGGTTATGAGATCCTTAAAACCCCTGGTTGTGGGTACCTTAAAACCCCAACTACTTTGTTTTGTAAATATTATTGATCCTTTTGGGAAGATTAGTCCTCTTGTTGTGACTCAGTTGGTTAGAAGCTATGTAGATGTCCTATGAGGCAGAAGACCTCTTTTTCCTATTGAACTTTTGTTTTGTAATTTTCTTCTTATTGTGCTTTACCAAGTTGTGAATCTTAGTGGATAGATAAACACACTTGTTGGATCTTTATTGTATGGTGTCCATGTGGAGGACCCTGGTAGTATAATAACCCCTCTCTGTTGGTTATTTTGGTGTGTAATGCCCTCAAACAAGTCACAAAAAAAGATATCAAACTTCAATATTCATTTAATAACACATTTGTGTACTGTAGGTTATAGAACTCTTAAAACCTCTGGTTGTAGGAATCCTTAAAACACTCGTGTTCCTTTGTCTTGCCTTGGTCATGGGAAATTTACTCCACTTGTTAAAGGTTGAGGGAGACTTCAAACCCTCATGTTTAATTATCTTACTTTAGTCATGGGACCTTTACTCCACTAGTTAAATGTTGAGGGAGCCTTCAAACCATATTTTTTGTACTTCTAAATTATGGGATCCTTAAAACCCCTGGTTGTGGGAATCCTTAAAATCATCATTTTCTCTAGTTATGACAAGGTAGTGGGTACCTATACTTCTCTTTTTTCTAGTTGGGGGAGCCTTAAAGGCCTTTCTATTGTCCTTGGTAATTAGGGGGATCCATTACCCTCTTTGTTGTGCCTGGGTGTGAGTCTAGTTGCCAAAACCCTCACTTTCCCAGTTCGTAACTATAGTTTCAAGAGAATTTTTACCCTATCAAGTAAAAAACAATACACCCTCATTTACTTATAAGAAATGCAAATCATAAATTGTATAGAACTCATATGAAAACTTTTATGAAATAACTTAGACAATTCTTGTGTTTATTACCTTTATTTAAGGTTTGAGTGTTGTATTATATTTAAATATTTTAGTGAGTGAAATTTTTATGGACATAGTAAAATTCACTCACTTATGGAGTTGTTCCACTTTTTGGGTCTCTGTACCTCAAGATTCTTGAAATCACAAATTATAGGAAACATATGTTATTTCACTAGGGTTATCACTATATATAGTTTATGCTCATTAGTTATGTAATTATGTTTACATGTGTTTTTTCAAAGTGTTATTACACATGAAGCAAATATGTGATCTATATTGACTTAATGAAGATACATGTACTTGTGTAAACTCACAAAGGCTAATTCATCTAAGATCAAGCCATGAGTAAAGGATAAAATGACAATCACTATGGAAAAATTAATAAGTAAAGCAAGGAGATCCATATTCTCACAAATAATTTGTAAAATTTGATATGATAAGGCCATCTCAGTATTTGAATGGAAATATTTCAAATTCATATAGTAATTTATTTTTAAAGTGATCACAATTGCTATTCATAGAGAAGGAGCTCAAAGCATTTGATAATTCAGAGAACTCTATGAAATCATTCTCATCAGCATATATAAACTTTTTGTCCTCAAAATCATTCAAGAACAAAGTGATTACAATTACCACATATCCATCTTATATATTTATGGATACCACTTTCATGCCTGGAGTCATGGATTTCAAGCATTAAAATGTTTTATTTAATGCATTATGTTGGTTCTTAGCTTTACACCCCTTTGGTCCTATCTCTATACAGGTTTTAGAGTGGCAAGAAGAGGATGAGAATACCCTAAGGGAGTCTCATTGTATCTAAGGAAGGGGGTGTTATTATCAACTCACTAATATTGGATGGAGGCTGGAAGGCAACTTACTATGGATGTGGTTGGCTTATGGCATCTTTTGGCTTTGTTTGGGCCAAAGTGAGAGTACATAGGGCACAATTTGGAAAGGGGGAAAGGGTTTTCAATAAAGGGTTTCCCTTAGGACTAGGAGAACATGTGAAATATTGAATAGGACATAACTACCCTTGCTAATCCTAATTAGAGAGGTTATCACACAGGGTAAATAAATGTCATGAAGTAGATACAAGATATTGAAAGTAAAAGTAGATGGTAAGAGGTAGTTGTAGCTTCCATTATTTCAAATAATTATCAAAAGAGGTGTAGGTAGATGTAAAAGGAAATGCTAATTATTAGAATAATAGGCGTAAACACACTTTATATATGCAAAGGTAGGGTGCATCTGAGTGCAAGCAATATGTAAAATATGTAATGGGTAACATCACTTACATGTAGACCCACTTTAGAATAATTAAAGGAGGGTGCATCTATAGGGTAGGATAGGGTAGGAAAAGATTTTTAAATTAATAGAAAAAACGTAGAGGGTTAAAGAATGAGGACAAAGAAATTTTGTAAACTACTATATCATCCTAAACAACAAATGCATTGCAAATCAGAAATAAATCAAATGAAATCATGCACAAGTGATTCTCAAAGTCTAAAAAGAAATACCATGAATAATCCTTCAAGAATTCCTTCCAAATGAATCAATAAACCTATGAATACCCTTAAAAAGGATATCAACACCCTATTCGAGAATCTCATAGCATAAATAATTTTATAACCTAGATATAAACTCTAAATGACTACCATAAAGATGAATACACCAAATATCCAAAATACTAAGCATGTAAAATAGAGATTTGAATTTCAACAATAAGAAGAGAATGAAAACCATGGAAAAATTTCATTAATCAACTGAATGGAAATTGAATGCAATGTGTTTTGAATAACATATAGCCTAACACTGTGCAAGATAATTCTGTAACAAGGGAGACATATCTAATGATTTGAAAGCTTGCTAATGATTTTACAAAAGAAATCAAATTGGCACTAGAAATAATACATAGAGAGAACTATTCGAGGCTACAGATCTTGACTTAAAATTTAACCAACCATTGTAAAGGGACAGAACCCCTTTACTTATATAATTTGAGCTAAGCCTATCATATTCCTAAAGATGATCCAGCTAGAAAACTCTTTCACGGGCTTGGAGTTTGTAAAACTTTATAAAAAACATGATTCTTTGGATATGTTCATGCTCCTGTGATGATTTCAATATTGATCCTCCACCTCAGTAGAATATTTCTAGTTATCTACGTGGAGGAATATCTCATAAGGGATAAAACAAAATCTTTGTCCACTTGCACAATAATAATAAACATCCCTTTCTTATCCACATGAATATAAAAAAAAATTAAATGAAAGGGACATGCCACTAATAGGCCAAGTACAATGATTTCCCAATAGGAAATGAGAAGAAAGAAGGTAGGGAAAATAAAAAAGAAGTCCCAGCTTAATTTTTTTTCTTCTATACCCTAGAGTTGATCTAGATGATGGAATCTTTTGCCAACTCATTCCTATACCTTTTATATCCTTCCAGCATAAGGTCGATATTCCCTTGGTCTAGTCCTAATTTATAATTGAATTTTACTTGGTATTCTTCAATCCAGGTAGAAATATTTTGAAGCATGGTTTGCTTTCATTTGGTGAGCTCTTTAAGATGGTCACAAGACTTATCAAGTGACACCAACTAATTTATTTTGTCAGCATCAAGGGAATATTTTGTTACATCAATGAGGCCTTTTAGAGCAGTGCATATTATCTCTTCTTTCAAATCACTTGCATCATCAAGGCTTACCATCTTCCTAAGTGCAACATTTATCTCTCCTGCTTTAGTCTTGAGGGAATTCTCTTCTCCTTTCAAATCAAAGATGCCATCTTTGAGCATCACTAATCGATGCTTGATGGCTAGTTGACATTCTCTAAGATTTTTGTGATCTTTGGGATCAATGATGATTTCTGATATCAAAGTATCTGTGCCCATTTTGCAAATCTCATCCATTTTTATTGGAATTCTTCCCATTCTTAATGTTTATCTCATAAATAAACATTTGGGCATCGCACTCCCTTTTATTATATACTATATTATTCAAGCAATTCCATGCTAAGTGTACTACTTATTAGGCCATGGTGTGTAAATCCTCTTGTCATTTTTTCATTGCAATTCCTTTCAATTTTAATTCATCAATTTGGTTAGAATCAAATTACTCTAATGAGAAAAGAGGATAATCTGGAGCAACACTGGTAGTTGGAGCTACTAGCTTAGGCTCACTCACTAACTTTTGCAAGTACTAGATCATAGCCTAATTTTGTGCATTTAATTCCTCCATTGTGGTTTTATCCTTGTATATTCGATGAGCCACTATGTTTGCCAAAAACTGTGAGTTGAGCTTTAGCTCAGTCCTACTCCCCTAGTTTTTAGTTGTAATAGTGTAACTCTAAAATGGAGTGTCTTTCTTTAAATTACCACGTACAAGGATGTCTATCTCTACTCTTATTTCTCCCATATCAGTGAATTTGGTTCTGAAGTATGCCTTGGCCTTCTTGGGGGGTTTGGCCTTATACGCTTGAGTGGTCTTTACTACATCAATTTCCCCAATTGTGCTCATGATGTCTTTCTTTTATTTGACCTACTCCTTGACCCAGAGAAGGAGTTTGGTCTGAATTCCCATTGATGTAGTAGACATTGATATAGGCCTTGAGATAGTGAAAGGTGGTGTCATCAGAGTACCTAGTGTAGGAAGTGCCACAAGAATGGGCTATGGACTCAACAAAAACTATTCAATTTCTTCATCACTTTCCAACTCCTTTCCACCTTATTTATTTTCTTTGGGTCCTACTTTAAGGTTTTGTTCTACTTGCTCCAATACTTCAAATCTTGGCCCAAATTGGTGAGACTCCTCAAGTAATTAATTAATGGATCTCCCTTGTACCATAGATCAACTAGAAGGTTTTACAATTGATTCACCTTCTTTATTCACCTAAGCTTTAGGTAGAGATGAGGCTATGGTGGCTTATTTTGTTGCATTTAGGAAACTCTCCACCAATCATGGCCTATGGAAATATATTCTAGATTGGATCATGAACTTTGATGCGAGGAAGGATACCTCAAGGTAATTCAATTGAGGTAGCACTACCTAAAGCACCCTCCTCAACACCTTTATTATATTGGTCTAATCCATTATTTATATTTGTATGGGTGGGGATACACATTTATAGGTTTATTCCCCCACCTTATTATCTACTTGCCTTCTCCTCTAGTGTTGACCCTGACACCTTTAGTGGGGAAGGGACAACTGGTGATACTTATGGAGTTTCTTGTGGACCTTGTTTAACCACCACTTCATGATTAGTGGTGACTTGAATATTCTACTCTGGCTCCACCTTAGCTTTCTCATTTGATTTATTCATTTTTTTAACTTTATCCTATCCCTCAACTTCACTTTGATTATCCTGGCTCAATTATTGGGTGTTGTAATTTTCAACAAATGTTTTTGTGTCTGATGAGATTGTTTCTTTTTCTTGAGGGGATTGAACTTGAGTGGCTGCCTTAACCCCAACTTACACAACATCTTCAAAACAAAGAGGATCACTTGAGGATAGAATTCCTTCCTCAATACCCTTACCTTTCACTCCTAAAAAACCCTCTCTACAAATAAACTAACCATTGGGACCTTTACTAGGTTCTAGGGTCTTTTTGTCATAGTTATTTGCCCAATTTTCACATATGGAGGAGTGAATGATTCTTGTTTATTCATAACCTCAATATTAGGCCTATTTTCATATGAGTCTTCTTATTCTTATTCACTCATATCTATTAACCATTGAGCATATGAGGATTGATATTTTTATACTTTTATGAGAATTTTCTTAGAAGGTAGGTCTTTGAATAAAACATCCTTCCTTTTCTTAGGAATCCAAACTCGAGGTTTTAGATCTCTCTTGACTCATTTTTTCTTGGGTTTATCTACCTCTTCTTCACCTAATATCTTCTTTGAGTAAGTCATTGGAAGAAGGACAATTATTATTTATTATGTTGGTGGAGCCATGGTTAAGTAAGTGGAATAACAACTGGATTGACTACTAGTTTAGTTATTGGGATGGTTGGTACCGTTGGGGCTCCTTCTGATGTAATGGACATTGGGGTGGCACTGTCAATTTAAACTCCCTAGTGGTGATCTTATCCAAAATCTTAGAAAAACTTGTTAACTTAGAGAGAGACAGTCCCTCACTAGACTATGATGCAGATATGGACTCCACATCAATTGGTTGGGTTAAGTCAATATCACCAACCTTGATTTTTCCTTTGCCCTTCTCCATTGGTGGTGGAGCCAAGGGAAACCCACTATAAAATAGGAGGAAACCCTTTAAATACCAAACTTATCTAAGTTCCCAAAGGCTAGGGGTGTCATAGGCACTAAGATCAACCCCATGTTCCTTCAAACATCTGAGAGTTATTGTATGATTGCTATAACCCTCCATGGTATGGAATCATTTCCCCTAGCAATGAAGTCCACCTATGAGATGGCTTGGGTTTCAATATTGGACTTATTCTAAACTATAGACATTATCTTATTATCATCATCCATGTCCTTTGGGATGTAAGTAATATTATAAGTGATGAATTCTTACATTGTTAGCCTTATAAAATTTAGCTTTTTGATGTCTTCTTTGGTAGTACAAGCAACATATATGTCCTCATAATATGATTGATGTAGAATCACACCTATTTCTATGTTCACCCACCACTTTATATCATAGTTATACTTGAATGGCATATTACCAATCACATATTGCCCCATCTCTTGCTTTAATCTCTTGGCCTTGGTAAAAAAGGACATGAATAATGTCTAATTTCAATTGGAAATTTGAAGAGATTATTAAACTGCTTTGCCATTAGCATTTGATACAAGGGCACCATTTACCATCTCAACTCTGTCAATGCTAGTGGATCATTTACATATCTCAATAGCTTATATGGAAACCCTAACAAGCCATATGCTCTAATATAAGTGAACATTATAAATTCAATATACGAGGTGGCATACTTGTCAATTATTTCCTTGGCCACCTTAGACATCATGTTTAGACTTCTCATGGGATAAAAGACACTCATCATAGTATTGAATAAATAATTATAAACTTTATAGAAGTTTTTTTTGAAGCTATCTAGAGTGATTTCTTGATGAGTCTCATATATATTCATTCCACTAGAATTCCTTATGAGCCCATGAAATGTCCTATTATGTACCAGGCTATATATAAGATAGGAAGATGTGTGGAATGTACCTGTGAACTCCTCCTTTGCGTGGATTACAACAAGAAGCTACATCATCTACCTGTGCATGTTGTCATTTAAGATGGTGGCTTGATCCAACTTCTTTTATTTCTCCAGCATAGATTAAAATTATGAACATTCAAGTCTCATACTTCTATGCAGTGGGCATCCCATAAATTATGGCTGCCATGGAAATTGTGTACTAGGGAAATTCCTTAAATTCTACTAGTTTTATATTATTATTCATTTTTGACATCTTTTTCCATTTATTGACTAGCCATCAAGAGTTGACAATGTCCCATATCATTTTGTCATTCTTGTTTTCATACTCCTGGTATTCCTTTAGGGAAAGTGTGATACTCACAAGCTAGGGAGGAATCTCAAGCATGGTGATGAGGGCCAAAGGAGTGAGAGAGTAGACAATTGATTAAATTCCATCAATAAAAATTTAGGTATCTGGTTGATACACTCTAGAACATGCAATTACTAGTTTAGGGTATGGGGCAATTAAGAGAAATGCTACCGTAGGGATGATATAACTCATGCCAAGATTTGAGATTATTGGTGGAGGTTTTTGTTGTTATAAGGCATTTAATAAAGCTATGAAATCCAAGACTTAAATATTTTCATCATTGATTCCATCTAAAAATAGAAATGATGTTGCTTTTCACAGATGTTGAAAAAACACTAGTGTTTCCTAGATTTCTAGTGTCGTACTTTAAACTCAAATAAATTCTTCCCTCTAATCACCATAAAAATATCTTCAAACACCCTCAAAAGACATAATACAAGGGTCTAAAATTACCCTTACTAGTAATTTAGAGGGTTGTACGCAATTGAAGCTCAAAATCTTTAAATAATTTGATATAATCACTCGCTAGATAGATAACTTTCACACTACACACAACTAGGTCATATAAATAGATGAAAGACTCAAATACAAGCTCTAAATGCAAAAGGTAAATGTGAATGAAGGAAAATGCCTTAGTTATAATCCTTTTCATTTAAAATTAGGTTTGACATTAATTCCTTGAAACATAATAGCTATCTACCAACTACCCCTTAATTCATTTGAGCTTCTTTTGAAAGAGGAAAGAGAAGCTATAAATATTTCCTTCATGTCAGGCAACACTCCTTACAACATGTGGATTCATATAAGAATACCTTACATTTTGATGCTTTTCAATCCTTTGGGGACTTTTAGACTTATTCAATTGTTACTTCCTTTGGTACATTAGTGAAATATGTTTTGATCTACCCATGGGATCTGAGAATGACATGTGTCATGACACAACTTTACAAATTTGGGAATTTAAGCCTTGCAGACTTTTTAAACCTTGACCACCAAAAGGTATGTGAGGCAATAATCAAAAAGAGTCTATAGGTTATAAAACCCCAAGGGTTTGCCACTTGTCCAACATAGGTGTTATCTAATATTCTCAACCAAATTTTTACCTATGTATCATCCTTCTTGATATGGGGAAGGGTGAACGATCCTTTTTATCCCTAAGAATTCACTTATTACTTGTAAAAGGAAATGAACAAGTCATTACCTTATAAATTTGATGAGTTTAACACCAAAATTTTCATGGGACAATGTTTTAGAATCCCTTGAGATAACCACATATCTTTCATTCATCTCGTTGGGCAATTATTCACCTCCATCACCAAAACATGTTGAAGATGTATAACATTAATTTCATCCAGGGCCCCAAAAGTTTTCTCCTTTGAGCACAAAGTAGTAATTCAATGTATGCAAAGAGACTTGGATACATTTATATATTTTCATAGTGAATCTTCCTACCATGAAACATGTTATTTTAAATCATAAAATGAATGTTAAAACATTAGTATAACTTAGGTTCACATGGCTCTCATGAAACTTAGAAAATCAATGAAATACCCCAGACAAAGATTTCAAACACAACAGATTTACAACCTCTTAAATATTTTGACACTGAACAGGACAAAAATTACTTGGTGTAGATTTGGGCTCCAACATCAACTCTTATTCAGGATTGTGTACCCCTAATGGCTACACAGAGAACACCAGACCAAATACATATCAATTGGGCCATGTAGTCAAAAAGTTTGCAACAAAGGCAAGGAAAATAAACCATGGGTGAACAAAACTATAATAATACATCTGAAGACAATAATAAAGGAAAATAAAAAAACACAAGTTGTATAAACACAACCCTAAGCAGGGAAATAAAATATAAAGGGAATATATAACATGTACATATTTACATAGGCAAGCATGGACTCAATCCAAATAATTCTTGAGGTATTTGCCATTAACTAGCAGTTCTAAGATTTGTCCATCAATATCTCTGAGATAAAATGTATTGTTCCCTATTTTATAGTCAATAGTGTAAGGGCCCATCCATAAGGAATCAAATTTACCATGGTTTACCTTATCTTCATGTTTTATATCCTAGAGTAGGACTAGATCACCAATTTGAAAATCTCTCAGGGTGAAATTTTTATCACAAATATTTTTGATCCTCTCCTTAAAATTTATGTGATTTTCATGAGCTTGTCTATGATATTTATCAAACTCTAAAATATGTTTGATTCTTTCCTTATAATGGTTTACTTTTCCTTCATCCTTAGTTATCTATTGCATAAATTGGTAGGTAGGTAACTATAGATTAAGGGGTAAAAAAACATGAACTCCATAAAAAATCTCAAATGAGCTTCTTCCATTAGACCTTTAGGAGTCAACCTATTAGCCCAAACATGAAACTTCAATTACTCACCCCATTTCCTTTTGTTGGCATCCAGAGTCATAATAATGTTTAATACATTCTTGTTAATGGACTCAGCCTACCCATTTCCTTGTGGATTGTGATTGGAGGCATATGCTAGATCAATTTGATAATATTCACATGATGTAACTAGTTTTTTTTCTTCAAAGCACATGGCATTGTCACAAAATAATTTGACTAGCACTCCAAACTAACAAATCACATTATTTAAAAGGAAGTAAATGAATACCTAGTGGGTTGACTTTTTGGTAGGGGTTGATTCAACCCATTTGTGAAGTAATCAATGGCCACTAAGATCTAATTGTGACTAGCACTTGAAGCATCTGATAGTTCACCCATGAAGTCCATTCCCCACTACCTGAAATGTCCCTTAATATAGACTAGCTATAGGGGAAGTGATCTTGATGTTTTCATTTTCCTAGAGAATCACTGACACTTTCCACATCTCCTTAGCCTAGTAGCAACATCTTTGAATAGAGTGGGCCACCTATAACTGGCCCTCAGAATCTTGTTTTTAGTGTCTTTGGGAGTAAAGTGACTATAACACATACCACTATAGAAATTCTATAACTAATTCATAAATTTGATATTCCACTAATCACCTCAAGAGGACACCATCTAGATACTTCTAGGACATTAATCTCAGGGTTTTCCTTTGATTTTTGACTAGGTGGGGAGGACAATTCAAAGTCTTCAAATAATATACTATATATTTTTACCATGGAGATTGGTTGTACTTAGATACAGGGCTATCAATAACCCCTTTTATATTATTGGCCTCTATAACCTATAATTTGGCTTCAATCATCAGCTTGGTGAGAGCCATGCCTCTAACCAACATAATAGTTTGTATCTCCAAGTCATATTCTTGAAGTTTATTGACCCATCAACATCTTTTGTTGGTAGTTTCATTCTAAGTTAATATGTCCTTCACCATAGTGTGAGGAACATAAGCTACAATCTTTGAACTCAGAATGTAGGATCTGAACTATTTAAGAACCTTTATGAGAGAAAAAGATTATTTTTCCATTATGGTATAGTTCAGCTTAGATCCCTGCAATGCCTTTCTGAAAAAGGTAATTGGATACTCATGACCTTCATCATTCTTTTGTAGCATCATTGCAATAATAGTATATCTGGATGCAAACAAAAAGATCTAGAAATCTTCTCTATAGTCAGGTCTAGTAGGCACCAGGGTAGATTTCAAAGCTACCTTGATGTTTGGGAATGATTTGGTAGCCTTTTCCTCCCACCTTATAGTTTAATCCTTTTTTAAAATTGAAATAATGGGTAGAATAATCTCTATAAAATTAGAAACAAAACCTTTAAAAAAGTTAATTTGGCTAAAGAAATATTGAATAACTTTTTTGGTCTATGGGATGGGTACCTTGTTAAAGTCCTCTACCCTTTCAAGATCTATCATCACACCTTGTTTAGACACAATGTGCCCAAGTAGTTTTTCCTTTTGTACTCTAAAGTGGCACTTCCTTAGATTGAGGGAGATTTAAATCTCCTTGTATCAGGGAAGCATCTATTCTAAGTGCCCTAAGTGTTCATCCCTTTTATTGGAGTATACTATGACATTATCTTGATATACTATAATTAATTGGTTGATTAACTCAGCAAAGGATACATCCATCACTCTCTAAAAAGTGTCACTTATATTCATTAAGGCAAAAGGCATTCAGATATACACATATGTTCCCCATGGGGTAGTGAAGTTAGTCTTAGAACTTTTAGAATCCTTCACTACTACTTGGTTGTAGCCAAAAAATCCATTTAGAGTTGATAAATGCTCAGAACTAGTAACATCTTGAAGCATATTGTCCATATTAGGTAATGGATAGTTATCGTTTAGTGAGGCTTTGTTTAAATTCCATAAATCAACATAGAGATAGATGTCTCCATTTTTATTTCTTATAGGTACTAGGTTGGCCACCCATGATGAATACTTGATGGGTTGAATGATCCCACCATCCCTTAATTTTTTTAGTTCCTCTTGCATCTTGGTGGTAAAGATGGGATTTATAGGCCACTAGTTTTTAGTAGAATAGTTTTGTACCAGGATCAAGGTGGATAACATTATAGAACAAGTCCTCCATATAGATCTTCAACTCTAAATATGAACATTATAAATAGTCATGGTACTTAATTCAAGGCTTGATAAGCATTTCCTTCTCTTTCTTGCTCAGGGGAGTCCCAACCTAGATTTTATTTGGATTGTCCTCAATCCCAATGTTAATCCTAGTTACATCCTTTGATATATAAATATTTATAGATTTAATTCTATCAGCTCCATCAAAGGATGCTTCAATACTAACCAATCCTCTAGGGATAGTATTAGTCTTCAAATAGATATCTTCTTTTCTATATAAGGTTTCTTCTCCATCACATACCTGTACCACAGAGTCTAGATCTATAATGGTTCCTTTGAACTCATTTATACAAAATAAAAACCTCTTTCTTTAATCATCATCATCAAATACTTTCCAATGATCAATGTTGTCTGGGATAGAAGGCCTTACTAGCACCTCTACCTCATATTCACAAGAGGGATTTCTATTTTCAACTTTAAACTCTCTACCCCTCTTTGTAAGTATATCTACTACCTGATTAAAATATCTGGCATCATATTCAATGTTAAAAGTGTTAAACCATTTCGAGCATCCCCATACAACATTTCAGTATTGCTTTAGTCTCTTTTTTTCTAGGTGAAATAAATTAGACCTATTTCACCACTAATTTTGAATCACCCTTGAAAAACAAAATTTTGAGTCCATATTCATGGGTGATCCATAGGCCAATCAGGAGTGATTCATACTCTATAATATTATTTATGCACTCAAATAATAATTGGAAGGAGTATTTGTAAGCTAGGCCATTAGGGCATAGAAGACAATCCTTACACCATTTCCAATGTTTGAACATGCTGCATCAAAATGCATAGTCCAAATGGAGTCTTCATCCTTAATACCAAATTCAGGAGGTAATTCCTCATACTCAACACTCCCCATAAAATTCTTTATGTTTTTATTCACATATAACACATCACTCAATTGATATATAGGATCTTAAAATACATGATGCATTTATGGTTCCAAATTTAGGTGAACCATCTTCCCATCTAGAGGTATAGTGGCATAGGATAGGTCCATCTGACCACTACCCCCAATACGAGTAGCCCATTTTCTAGACAATAACATACCTCATTTTGGTAGACAATCTACAACAACAACGTTCATACTCAAGAAGTTATCAAGATATTGTACAAGTTGTACCACCAGTCCCTTAACCACACCAATAATAGGTACTTCCCTAGAATCCATGGTGAGGGATCATCCATATGATATAGTTATTCTTATATAGAATTCATTCAGAACATCTAGTGACATAATGTTACAAGATGCACCAGAGTCAAGCATGCAGTTATGGATAATTAAACCATTAATCAGTAGGGTGGTATAGAATGGGTCAACATCCATCTAACTCTCTACCAATGTTATTTCTAAATACACCTCTAAGTGATGTTCAGGGGATTCTAAGGTGTTCTCACTTTCCACATGGGAAGTGAAAGAAGGCTTAACTTCAATAATCTCATTGGCAGTAATTTTATTAATGAATCCCAAATATTCAAAGGTTCTTCTCCAATGCTTTAGAATTCTAAGTAGTTCCACAAAGGTTACTATGACCTTCAATTGACTCAATACATGGGCCATGTCATAGATACTGTATCTAGGCAAAGGAGTGTTAACATGTAGACTTGTGACACTTTCATTTGGGATACACCCCTCAAGAGTCAGGGGGAAATAAGTAGGAAAACAAACATTTTTAACTTCACTATTCAATGGAGACTTCACGGGTTCATCCTTTTTGGGAATATTAAATAATAGGGGAGATCTATTATTAGACCAGGTATGTGAAAAAACAATCTTGGTGGAATTTGGGACCTTCTTACTCATTTTGATCTCTTTATCTTTTGTCTTTGATTTAGGGTCAGTAGAGTCTTTATCCTTCAAAGGAGCATTTTGATCTTTACTTCTCAAATTGTACTTTTTATCTTGGGCAATTGCTGCATGGATCATCAATTTTTGATCATCAACTGATGGAGGTGAATCTCCATATTTATCTTTCATCATTGATATTATAAACTCAAAATCATGAATAGGCAATTCATATTCATGCATCATATTTATCTCATAGATGAAGTATGGGGTTGGGACCCTTACCTTTCCAAATGCTCTCTAGAAGAATTGAAAAGTAGTAGAATTCATCATCTCTATTGATGGATAGGTAACCATCAAATCTAGTTTATTAATTTGGAAAGTAAAACATTCATAAGATGGAGTGTCTTCACAATCAAGAATAATTGAAGCACTCATAGCTTCCTCTTGGAAGTTGTAACTTTCCATCTCTTAGAATTCAATAGTATAAATGTCATCTTCATCAAATTTAGATTTAAAACCTTTTGTACCTTGAACATCAGTATCATTTTTATTACATAGAGGATAAGGAAAGAAGGACTTGTCATACCAATCGATATCAAAGTCGATTGCATCAACCTTTATAGCTAAAGGATCTGGTACATCCCTTCTACTTCCTTGATTCTAGTTTCTCTCATGCTTATCATACTTTATAATCCCATTTTATTTGTCATTATTCCTACCTTGGAAAGCTGGCCAACCTTGACCCTGGTCCTTGGGATAATTTATTTCCTCTCTCTTGTGATGCCTTCTATCATCATCATTATAAGAACTCGGAGACAATGATTTTTTTACTCTGGCCAACTTGTAAGAAATATTTTTCATAACAATACTAGAGTTTTCATAGTTTCCTCTAGATCTACATTATTATGGGAGGATTGAGGTTTTTTTGGATTCACTGGTTTGACATCAGCCCTCTTGATCAAATGCTTATCCACAACTTTGATATTATTCTCTATTTGGACATCCAAATTAAAGGCCATCCTTATATTTATGGGAGATTTTTCTCTGAGATAATAGGCTGCTTTCTTATCAAATGCATCACAATATTTGATCAAATAAGTATCACCATTAGGTCTAATGTCCTATGGTAGTCTTCTCAATATGGTACTAAATCTAGAATTAAAATTGTTAACACATTCATTAAAAATTTTCTTAATGTTTTCAAATTTGACAAGCAAGAATCTGGGATCAATGCTAACATAAAATTACATCTTAAATGCATCAATCATGGCTTGCCATGGGATTCAAACTACTCCCAAGCCTCTTCTTCTAGTGTGTTCACAAAGATATTTATGCACACATTTTATAGATCAATTTCATAGTATTCAATGACATTTAAGAAAGCTTTTAAATGTTATTCTCTAGACATGACATTTTTACCTTAAAATTTAGGCAATATATTTATAACTTTAATGGGAAATTCATTAGAGAAACTAGGAAATCTGGTAAAGTTGATAGGTTTTAACCTTGGGATCATAAATGGCCTATGTCTATTAACCAAACCTTGATCTTCTTCTCCACCATTGTCACTTTCCTGCATCAAACCTCCTTCTCTGATAACAATCTCCCATCTCTGAATCTTAAGATGAATATGTACTAGGGGATAGTTGTGAATGATTACTATGAGGAGGATTTGAAAGAGGAGAAATATAATAATTTCTTAATGGCCTTGTGGGAGGAGAAAGACTTCTTCATGGAGAAGGATCTTGACTTATAGGGAGCTCTAATTTATCTGAAGTGCTTTGATATCCTTCAACTAGAGGGATATATAAGAAGAGGTGGTAAATAAAATGGGGGAAAAACTATTCAGGTCTTACTTGATTGTTAGAGTTTTGGACTATAATAGGCTTCCACACTTGTCTCCTTTTGGATGGATCTTTTAATTTAGGGACAATCTTTTTAGATGGATATTTTTCAAATGAAGACCTAGTACCCTCCAAATTTGTAGATCTCAATAAAAATCTTCAAGACATAGAAGAGTACATATAATATGCACTGATATTTAAACTTTTAATGTAAGGGAGTCACCACTAGAAGTAAAAACTTCTAGACCAAAACAAATAGAACTACTAATAATAACTGATAGAAGAAAAACTTTGAAATATTGAAGATAAATACAAGAACATTTTAAAACTTCTTAATGCATAGGGGTGGACATCCCTAGTAGAGTTATAGTTCTAATCTAATATTGAGATCAAAATAGACTCTAAATTCATGACAACAAGTTCTTAGTCCCAAGCAATGGCATCAAAAAGGTTGTTGGTTCCAAAATTTACCTCCCTAGTCCCATCTCTATACAATTTTTTTAGTGGAAAGAAGAGGATGAGAATACCCTAAGGGACTATAATTATAGAAAAGAAATGGGGTGTTATCATTAGCTAAGTAATATTAGACAGTGGGTGGAGGGAAACTTACTGTAGATATGGTTAGCTTCTGACATCTTTTAACGCTGCTTGGGCCAAAGTGAGAGTGCCTAGGGCATAGCTTGGAAAGGGTTTTAAATGAAGGGTTATCCTCAGGACTAGGAACATATGTGAAAGTTTGAATAGGACATAACCACCCTTGCTTAGCCAACCTAGAGAGGTTTTCACATAGGATAAGTAAATTTATTGAAGCAAACACAAGCCATTTAAATTAAAGGTAGATGGTGAGAGGTGGTTGTAGCTTCCATTATTTCAAAGAATGATCAAAATATATTTAGGTAGATAGAAAATGTGATGGTAATTCTTGGAAGAACAGGCTCAAACACAATTTATATATGCAAAGGTAGGGTGCATCTAAGTGCAAGCGACATGTAAAATATGCAACAAGATAACATCACTTACACGTAGACCCATTTTAGAGTAATCAAAGGAGGGTGAATCTATGGGGTAGGATAGGGTAAGACAAGATTTTTTTATTAATATAAAATAATGTAGAGGGTTAATGAATGAGAACAAAGAATTTCAGTAAAACGCTATATCATCTTCACCAATAAATGCATTGTAGATCAAGAATGAAAGAAATGAAATCATGCACAAGTGATCATTGAAGTCTAAAAATAAATACTACAAATAATCCTTCAGTAATTCCTTCCAATTGAATCCATGATCCTAGGACTACCCTTAAAAAGGATATCAACACCCTATTCCCAAATCTTAGAGCAGAAAGGATTTTACAACCTAGATATAAACTCTAAATGACTACCATAAAGATAAATAAACCAAATAAACAATCTAATAAGTGTGTAAAATAGAGATCTACAGTTCAATAATAAGAATAAAATGAAAACCATAGACAAATTTCATTAATCAACTTAATGGAAAATGATCACAATGTGTTCTGAATAACATACATCGTAACACTATGCAAGACAATTCTATAACAAGGGAGACATATCTAATGCTCTCAAATCTTTGAAATGATTTTATATAAAAAATAATATGGTACCATAAATAATACATAAAGAGAACTCTTCGAGGCTATAGCTCTTGAATCAAAATTTAATTGACCATTGTAAAGGGATAGACCCCCTTTACTTATAAAATTTGACATAATCCTAGCATATTCCTAAATATGCTCTAGATGGAAAACTCTTTCACGGGCCTGGAGTCTATTTAAATTTGCTACAAACATGATTATTTAGATATGCTCATGCTTATGTGATGATTTCAAGATTGATCCTCTACCTCGGTATAATATTTCTAGTTATCTACATAGAGGAAGATATCGTAAGGGACAAAATACAACCTTTGTCCACTTGCACAACAAACAAAAACATCCCTTTCTTATCCACATGAATATAAAAAAACTAACTAAAAGGGATGTGCCACTAATAGGACAAGTATAATAATTTTCCAATGAGAAATGAGAAGAAATAAGAAAGAAGGGAAAAGAAGAAAGAAGTGCCAGTTCAAAAAAAAACAAAATATCTGGTTATACTATGGAGTTGATCTAGATGATGGAATCTTTTGACAACTTGTTCCTATACCTTCTATATCCTTCTAGCATAGGTTCAATAGTCCTTTGGTTTGGGAATTCTTGAAAATTGAATTTTACTTGGTATTCTTCAAGATAGGTGGCAATCTTTTGAATCATGGTTTGATTTCATCCAATGAGCTCCTTAAGCTGGTCACAAAACTTCTCAAATGACACCAACTACTTTATTTTATCAGCATCAAATAACTCTTATGGTGTATTAATGAAGCCTTTTAGAGTAGTGTGTATTGTCCTATCCTCTAAATCACTTACACCATCAAGGCTTACTATCTCCCTAGGTGCAATATCTATCTCTCTTATTATAATTTTGAGGGATTTCTCTTCTCCTTTCAAGTCAAAGATGCCATCTTTTAGCATCACCAATAGATGTTTGATGGCTAGTTGACATTCTTTGGGATTATTGTGATCTTTGGGAGAAATGATCCTTTCTTCTATCAAAGTATTTTTACCCATTTTGAAAATCTCATCCATTTTCCACTAGACTTCTTCCCAATTCTTAATGTCTATCTCATAAATAAACATTTGAGCATCACACTCTCTCTTATTATCCACTATGTTGTTCAAGCATTTTAATGCTGAGTGGTTGACTTTTTTGGCCCTGATGTGTAAATCCTCTAACCATTTTACCATTTACCTTCCTCTATATTTTAAGTCATCATTCAGCTTAAATCAAATGACTCTAATGAGAAAAGAGGATAATCTAGAGCAATACTGGTAGTTGGAGCTACTGCCTTAGGCTCACTCAATAACTTTTGTAATTACTAGATCATATCCTAATTTTATGCCTTTAATTACTCCATGGTGGCTTTGCCCTTATCCATTCAATGAGCCACCATGTTTTCTAAAACTTATGAGCTATGCCTTAGCTTAGTCCTTGATTGTTCCCCTAGTTTGTATCTATAATCATTTTAAATCTCAAGGGGAGAGTCTTTTTTTAAAGCACTTTATGTGGGGATGGCTATCTCCACACTTCTTTCTTTCATAGCATTGAATGTGGTTATAGATTGTGTCTTGGCCTTCCTAGAGGGTTTATCCTTATATGCATGAGTGATATTTACTACATCAATTTCCCAAATGTTGTTCATGATGTCCTTCTTTTGTTTTACCTACTCCTCAACCTAGAGAAGGGGTTTGGTCTAAATTCCCATCAATGGATTAGACATTTATGCATGCCTTGAGATAGTGAAAGGTGGTTTAATTGGAGTACCTAGTGTAGGAAGTATCATAGGAATGAGTTGTGGACTCAACACAAATTGTATAATTTTTTTCATCACTTTCCAACTCCTTGCCACCTTCTTTGTTTTCTCTGGCTCCTCCTTCAAGGTTTGGATCTACTTTCTCTAATACTCTAAAATCCAACTTGAGTTGGTGAGACTCCTCAAGAAATTTTTCAATGGACCTCCCTTGTACTATGGACTGCCTAGTAGGTTTTATAAACACTTCATCTTCTTTATTCACTTGAACTTCAGGTAGATATGAGGCTATGGTGGCTTCCTTATTGTCTTTAGGAAACTCTCCACCAATCATGGCCTTTAGACCTTTATTATGGATTAGATCATGAACTTTGATGTGAGGAAGGAGACCTTGAGGTACTTCCATTGAGGCAAAACTTCTTGAATTACCCACCTTAGCACCTTTATTAGATTGGTCCAATTCCTTATTTATCTCTATATGGGTGGGGGTACCCATTTGTAATTTTTCTCCCCAACCTTCTATATTTTCCTTCTCCTCTGGTGCTAAACTTGACAGCTTTGGAGGGGAAGGGACAACTAGTGATACTTATGTATTTGTTTGTGGACCTTCTTGTTTAACCACCACTTTAGGATTAGTGGTGACTTGAATATTTTACTCTGGTTCCACCTTAGATTACTCACCATGTTTATTCATTTCTTCAACTTTATCTTATCCCTCAAATTCATCTTGATTATACTAGCTTGGTGGTTGGGTGATGACATTTTCAACAAATGCTTTTGTGTCTGATGTGATTATTTCCTTTTACTAAGGGGTCTAAACTTGGGTTGCCACCTCAAACCTAACTTACACATCTTCAAAAGGAAGAGGATCACTTGAGGCCATAATTCCCTCCTCATTACCCTTAACTTTCACTCTTGAAGGACCCTCTTTTCCAAATAATCTAAGCATTGGGACCTTTATTGGGGTTTGGAATCTTTCCCTCAGAGTTCTCTACCAAGTTTTCACTTGTGGAGAGTGAATGCTCATTGTTTATTCATAACCTCAATAATGGGTCTATTTTCATCTGAGTTTTCTTCTTCTTATTCAATCATATCTTTTAAAATTTGAGCATATGAGGATTGATCTTCTTGTCTTTTCAATGGAATTTTATTAGAAGATAGGTCCTTGATTACAACTTCCTTCCTTTTCTTAGGACTCCCAACTGGAGGCTGTAGAGCCCTCTTAACTCTTTTCTACTTGGGTTCCTCTACCTCTTCTTCACCTCTTCTCTTCCTTTAGTAAGTCATTAGAGGAAGGATAAATATTAGCTATTATGTTGGTTGAGCCATGGGTGAATCAAGTGGTGCAACAACTCAACTAACTACTATGATGGTTGTCGGGATGGATGGTATCATTGGGTCTCCCTCTGATGTAATGGATATTGGGGTGGCACTAGGAAATGTAACCTCCACAATGGAAATATTATCCCAACTCTTAGCCAAAGTTGTTAACTTTGAGAAAGACATTCCCTCCCAAGACTATGATGTAGATATGTATTCCACATTAATTGGTTTGGTGAAGTCAATATCACCAGCCTTTATTTTTCCTATTCCCTTCACCATTGGTGGTGGAGCCAAGGGAACACCATTATAAACTATGAGGAAACCCTTTAACTCCCTAACTTATTTGAGTTCTCAAATGACTGGGGTGTCATAGGCACTAAGATTAACCCCATGCTCCTTCAACCACCTAAAGGTTCTTCTCATGATCATTATGACCCTCCATGATATGGAATCATTTTACCCATAAGTGAAGTCCACCTATGTGATGCCCTAGGTTTCAATATTAGACTTATTATAAACTATATATAGTGTCTTGTTATCATCATCCATGTCCTTTGGGATGGGAGCAATATTATAAGTGATGACTTCTTGCACTATTAGTCTTATAAAGTTTACCTTTCTAATTTCTTCTTCGATAGTTCAAGCATACTAGATTTCCTCATAATGTGATTGATTCAGAATGACACCTATTTTTAGATTCAATAACCACCTAATATCATAGTTTGACTTGGGTGGAATCTTGCTAATCAAATATTGGCCTATCTCTTGCTCCAATCCCTTGGCCTTGGTAATATAAGGACATGAATAATGTCCAATTTCAACTAGTTAATTTAAGGTATTGTTTACCTTATTTATCACTATCATTTCATGTGGGGTTACCATTTGTTATCTAAAATCCATCACTTTTAGTCGATCATGCAAGTATCTTGATAGCTTATATGGAGACCCTGAGAAGCCACTTACTTTTATATAAGTGAACATTCTAAATTGAATATATGAGGCACCATACTTGTCAATTGTTTCTTTAATCACCTTAAACATCCTATTAAGGATTTTTAGAGGATAGAAGACACTCATCATAGTATTGAAGAAATAATTATGAACCTTGTATAAGTTTTTTTGAATCTATCCAAAGTGATTTTTAGACAAGTCTCATATATCCTCATTCCACTAGGATTCCTTGTCAGCCCATTAAACATCTTATTATGTACCAGGTTGTACATTAGTTATGAGGACATGAAAAATGTACATGTGAACTCCTCATTTTATTGGAATATAACCTGAAGCTCCATCATCTGCCTGTGTAGGTTATCACTTAAGATGGTGGCCCAATCTAACTTCTTTTGTTTCTCCAACACACAAATTAAAATTATGAACATCCAAGGCTCAAACTTCTCTACAGTGGGCATCCCATAAATTTTGGCTGCTATGGTAAACACGTACTAGGAAATTCCCTAAATTTTATTAGATTCACATTCTTAGTCATTCTTGACACCTTTTGCCTTTGCTTGGCTAGCCAACAAGAGTTGACAATGTCCTATATCATTTTATCATTCTTGTCTGCATACTCTTGGAATTCCTCTAGGGAAAGTGTGATACTTTCAAGTTAGGGAGGAATCCCAAGCATGGGGCTAAGGGCCAAAGGAGTGAAAGAGAAAAAAACTAGTTTAATTTCATCTAAAACGGTATTGGTATTTGGTTGATACACTCTAGCACATGCAATTACTAGTTCTAGGTATGGGGCAACTAAGGGAAATATTGTTGAAGTTGCAATATAACTCATGCCAAGATTTAAGATTACTAGTGGAGGGTTTAGTTGTTGCAAGGTATTTAATAAAGCTATAAAGTCCAACACATGAACATCTCTATCCTTGATTCAATCTAAAATATAAATGATGTTGCTTTTCACAGATGTTGAAGAAAATGCCATTGTTTCCTAGCTTTCAAGTGCAATACTTTAAACTCAAATGAATTCTTCACTCTAATCACCCTCAAAATACCTTCAAACCCCTAAAAGGACACAATATAAGGATCTAGAAGAACACTTACATTTAATCTCGATTATTTTACGTGATTGAAGCTTAAAATCTTTGAAGAATTTGCTGTAATCACTCGCTATATAGAAAACTTTCATGCTACACATATCTAGGGCACACAGATAACTCTAAGACATAAGTAGCAGCGTTGAATTCAAAAAGTAAATGTCAATGAAGGAAAATGCCTTAGTTATAATCCTTTGTATTTCAAATTAGGGTTGTCATTAATACCTTGAAACATAACAACTATCTATCAACTACCCCCTTAAGTCATTTGAGCTTCTTTTGAAAGAGGAAGGAGAAGGTGAAAATGTTTCCTTCATGTTGGGAAATCCCCCTTACAACACATGGATGCATATAAGCAAAATTTACATTCTAGTGCTTTTCAAGCCTTCATGGACTTTTACAATTATTCACTTATTATTTAGTTTGGAACAATAGTGGAATATGGTTTGAGGTACCCATGGGATATTAGAATGCTATGTGTCACTAATTTACTTTAATAATCTAGGAATTCAAGCCTTAGATACTTTTTTAACCTTTCACACCAAAAGGTAAGTGAGGCAATCTTCAAAAAGGGCCTAGAGCTTATTAAACCCCAAGGATATGCCACATGTCAAACTTAGATGCTAGCTTGGACTCTTAGCAAACTTTCTACCTTTATACCATCCTTCTTGATATGGGTAAGGGTGAAAGATCCTTGCGATCCCCAAAAATGTAATCATTACTTGTAAAAGGTAATGAATAAGTCATTACCTTATAAATTTGATGAATTTGACCTAGGCATTTTCATATGATAAAGTCTTAGGAATCCCTTGAGATAACCACGTGTCATTCACTTAGTTCATTGGGAAATTATTCACTTTAATAACCAAAACACATTGAAGATGCAACATGGTAATTTTGTCCAGGACCCCAAAACTTTTCTCCTTCGAGCACAAGGCAATGATTCAATGTATGCAAAGAGACTTGGATACATTTCTATCTTTTCATAGTACATCTTCCTACCATGAAACCTATTATTTCAAAGCATAGAATGAATGTAAAAGCATTAGTAGAACATAGGTTCATAGGGCTCTCATGAAACTTGGAAAATCAACAAAATACCCTAGACAGAGATATCAGAACACAATAGATTTACATCATCACAAATCTTTTGATGATGAATAGGGAATAAATTACTTGGTTAAAATTTGGGCTCCAAAACATTGGATGAAGCTTGTGTAATAGTAAATGATGAGGATGATTCAAAAAATGATATAAATTATCATGAGAATATGGTCGTCATCCAAAAGACAAGACTACACAAAATAGTAGTGAAACCTGAGGTATTTCCATGCATTAATATGTTTCATAATTTAATCACTAAGCTTGCATGTCAGTCACCATTCCTAATGGTAGTCCAACAACCAAGATTAAAAAAAAGATAGATGTAGAATGTTTGACGATGGATACAATGGATGCTAATCATGATGGTTTGTAGTGGACTTTATAATACCTTTTCTCCGATAGAGGGAGATGATTGATTTGGCTCGCAGGTGGACCTACTTCTTTGTAGTGGAATGTTTATCTTTATTCAAAGTTTTTTTTATGATTGTTGGTTAACTGATTGCTATGAGATTGCTAAAGGAGTGTAGCCTTCTTTCATTTTAGGGGGTTATTTATCCCACTTTAGTAGGTTTATCTTGTTGGTTGGTCTTCAATATATTTTTGTTGAAGTGTGGGACCTTATTTATATTTAATTATCATTTGTCATGGACGTTGAGTTTGATATTATTGTAGTATTTATGTTTTTAGGAGATTGGGTTCCTCATTATCTCTAAAGGTCGATTCGTAACTTCAACTTCTGAAAATCTATTTTTTTTCAATTCATAATTCCAATAAAAAATATTTACCTTTTATATATGTATGTATGTATGTATGTATGTATACAATATATGTTCAATTATTTAAAGTTACAAACTAATGTTTTTACAATTTTTTCTATATTCCTATAGTTAACATAAATTTTGAAAAATGAAACTAAACTACATTATTGGGAACTACCAAATTTTATATACCAAATTCAATTTTATTTTATATGGAGTAAAAAAGTCTGCACAATAGTCATAACCATTAAGACTATTCCATCCATATACGCACATATATAAACTAGATGATCCACATGTTCACTAAAGTATTGTTATGTACTTTAGCCAATATTAAAGAGGGGGGAGAGATCAATATTTGAGTATTTATTGATATTTATAAAGTTATATGAGAGAGAGATTCTAGTGTTTTAACAAATTTAAATGAAAAGTGATATAAATTATAAATTTTGTTTAATTTATATTTACTAATAAATATAAGGTAGCCAATCATATCATCACTTTTTGTATTCGATAATAATAATATTAGTAATCCTATTAGATATGTAATATCGAATAAAAAGGAATCAATACTTAAATATGTGTCAATACAAGTATAAGATTACATGAGAAAAAATTGCCCAATAATTAAATAAATTCAATTGTAAATAAATTTTATTTAATATTTATAATGTTATTGTATTAAATATGTTTTATTATTTTATAATTATTATTAGAAAAATTAATAATTTTAAGAATTAAACTTCTTATAATTAAAAAATTGAGACTTTGACAATTTATAACATTGAAAAATATTTTTAAAATAAAAATATTTAAAATTTTATAATGAAAGACAACGGGAGTAGAAGTCCTTCCTTGAAAGACTGAATATACAGTTTTAAAGACATTGACTTGTAAATAATTATAATAAAAAAATCATGACAATCAAATATATATTATAGTGCCGGCCGGAGAGTGAAAAGGAAATACGTGCAAATGTTATGTAGCTTTTAAACTTATAGGGAAAGATTCAACGCAACAATCATTTCATAAGCAAATTGTAAGTTACACGTTAAGTGAAATGAAATATATATTTTCTGTTACACGTAAAGTGAAATGAAATATATATATATATATATATATATATATATATATATATATATATATATATATATGTATATATATATTCTTATTAAAAGATAAGACAGCTTTATTTGACTTTGTAATATTCGTCGTTAGTGTCACAAGTAGCTATCCATTCAAGTTTTCAACATTGTGTTTAATTGTTTAATGGGTAAATTGTTAATATATAAAGATTTAATTTCGAAATAATAAAAAGAGTAGGTAAATAAAAATATTATAATATCTAGAGATGTTTTAATAATTTTAAATTTGGTTATTTATTATAAATTTTGTTGAATGGTTTATATAAGAAATAAAATTTTAGAAATTTCTATTTAGATGATTAAATTATTTTTATTAAAATTATTGAATCTTAAAAATATATAAATTTACTATATTAAAAAAGGTGAAAAAAAATTAATAAAAATAAAAAACATTAAATAATTTAAAATAAAATAAAATTGCACATTAATTCTTAATTATAAAATGTAATTAAAATATATATTTTAAAATCTTTTTATAAAAAAAATAATTATATTGATAGGCTTGCAACTATTTGTTATATCTTTAAAAAATTAAATCATATTTTTTAAATGATCAAGGATATAAAGGTTTGTCCACCATTTAACCAACAATTAAGTGAGTGCTTTTTTAAATCGAATGTACCTTCACAACACAACTCACTTAAATTTAATGGTAGTTAACATGCTTAAGGATAAAAAATGTATTTTATTGTAATATAACAGTGAAATATATGTGGAAGCAAATTAGATCTATCCCTGGTCACAAGACAATTTAGTCTAGGGTTTCCATATTTATTTCACGAGGCTCAGAAAGGGAGAATAAAATTGAATCATGTTTATGAGTTACATCTTATATTTCAATGCCCCTTCCACTTATCTACACAAACACATCTGGAAAAGAACTACTTTGAAAGTGTTAATTTGAAGCAAATTAAGTCTATCCCTGGTCACAAGACAATTTAATCTAGGGTTTCCATATTTATTTCATGAGGCTCAGAAGGGGAGAATCAAATTGAATCATGTTTATGAGCTACATCTTATATTGCAATGCCCCTTCCACTTATCTACACAAACACATCTGGAAAAGTACTACTTTTCAAGACATTGACTTGTATGAGTGTATTCAACAATTTTTTAAAGTACATGTTTTATAAGGTCATAATAAATGGATGAATATTAGGCAAGGATTAAATTTGATGGCCATATGGTGGTATTATTATTATTATTATAACAACAATTCATATTAAATGTAAATTGATTTTTTAAATTATTTAATAATAAATATAAAGAACTATAATAGATATATAACATGTTTCTATTATTTTTTATACTAGTAAGAAATTTTATAATAACATCTAAAAGATAAAATTAAATAAATAACAATCACAAGTTTTTTGTATTTGTTTGCTTTTTAAAAAAAAAATTGTACTTCCATGATGTTCTATCTGTAGCAGAAGCCATTGTGTTCCTTCTTCACCAAAAACCATTGATAAATGACACAAGTGGATGAATGCAATCATTGAGTAAAAAGGGGTTAACAATTGAAGTTATGCTTGAATTCATGTCTGGTTTTATTTTCCCTTAATTGTTTCATGACAAGTTATGAAAAGATGGGATCAAGGCATCATTACAATGAATAAAGGAGAAAATGCACTCTTTACAATACCTCTAGATTTACTAGATGGTTTTGTTGGCATGCCCCCTACTATTCCTCCCAATGCCACCCTCCAGTTTGATGTGGAACTTATCTCTTATACTAGCATATTTGATATATGTAAGGATGATGGCATTTTCAAGAAAATAATTTTTAAAGGAGAAAAAGATGAAAAACCAAAATATGCAAATAAGGTGACTAGTAATAAATTAGAACCCAAACTTTTTCCAACTCTGTTTAAATGGTTTGAATTTTAGACAAAATATTTGGTCTCTTTCTTCTCTTCTATTGCAATGTTTGTTTTAGGTCTTTTTATTTTATATGAGATGAACTATCATATCCCTAGTAGAAGTAGTAGTTTCTCCTTTGGAATTGAAGTTGGGTTATGTACCTTGTATTTTTGCATTTTTGGTTCTAAGAATTCAAGTTTGTGTTATTGTGTTTTGAATTACTACTACATCTTCTGATTACAATGGGTGTTATCAGATAAGATATGTTGATGAAGTTTTCTTTAAAATAGACAAGTCCTATCAATGGCTAGGCACCTGAAAGGACTGACAATTTCAATTAATTATGATTCATTTATTGATTCAATGAAGTATTAAGGTAATCTTGAGGATGACACAATTATGTCAAAAACACCATAGGGAGGCATGGAGTTCTATGTCAATGATAGTAATGACTAATTTTAATTTTCTTAGAAATTTTGTAGACTTTTTGTTATAGAATTAGATTCTTTGCAACCATTAATGATATATGGTTCAAATTTAAATATGATTGTATTTATGTACTACATGAAATTTTTTCCTTTCCATTGTAAAAGTAGTGAAAAAGATGAGGAGGGGAGAAAAGGTCACTCTCAATATAAAACCTCTTAGTAATAATCAACTACACTCTATACATGTTCTTTGTGTCCTAGATTATTGGACATGTATATATCAGGCCAAGGATGAACATATCATGAAACTACCATATTCAGTTAATAATGTTTCATTTAATGATGTTATTCATCGGGACTTGATATGTGGTGTCTTGTTCATGTGTGATATTATGTTTTAGAGATGGTGCAAGACTTTGATTTGTTTTTGGTAGCCTTGAATCTTTTCAATGGCATTTGAGTGATTTTTTTTTGCTTTTTTTCTTGTTTGGACTAAGATTCATCTTTATTTTTTGTGTTAATACAAATCTCCTCAAAGGTTTTTTTATTGCATGGCTATTTTACAAGTAAAAAAATAAATAAAGAATATTTCCAATAGTTCAAAGTCTTGGTTTTCTTTTCAAAAGTGGAGCTAGTTTATTGGCTATTTGGACTATTTGGATGATAAATATCTATTTGTTGTTATGAAAGAATAATTCATCGCAATATGAGATTTGGATTGAAAATAAAATAAAATAAAGATTATTTCAAATAGTTCATAACATATTGCATTTATTTTTAGAAGTGGAGCTAGTTTATTAGCTATTCAAACTATTTGAATAATAACTATCTAATTGCTGTTGTCAAAGTAAAAGTAATTACTATTACAAAATGACTTCTAGATTCTTGTAATATGTTTGATATATAGAAAATGGTAAGGTCATGTGGATGGGAATATCAAACCCTTGTTTTCTCTTTATTCTATTTACCAAATTAAATAATTATAAAATTATGACAATATAGGAAATTTGGTTTGCTATCTTTCTCATTTGTTGTTGCTATTTTAAAATATTATATAGTATTTAAGTAGTGTTTGTTAGCTTAGAATGAAAAACCATCTTGCATTGTAAGTTATCATGTATAATTCATTTGAAGATGCATTTTTTATTATTCAATTCTAAGAGATGGATAATGTGTTGGTTGCATAACTAGTGTGTTAATTGTTTGTAATCTAATGTGGATTTGTATATATGCCTTTTGTTAGTAGGTTAGGAATGTTTAAGGGTGTTTTCATATAATTCCAAAAATTATATCCCAAAAATTGCAATTTTTATTATCAATCTGGAGCTAATTTCATTCAATTTAGTTAGAGAGATTACACAAATTAATAAGGTTATTAAAAAATATTAAAAAAAGGTAAAAGGTATGGTAGACCAAGGGATGAGATAATTTTTCAAAGTAAGTACACATTTTGAAGATCTTTGAATGTAAAAAAATTGTCAAATGTACTAAAGGTTTGATGTGTCAGTGTTTCCTAGGGATGTCTACAATAAACCCTGATGTCCTACTTTTCACACAATTTTTTTTTGTACAATCCTCCTTGAATATATAGGGTTTACATTAAAAAGGGTTTTGATGTAGATAATGATGAGAATTTGGATTATAGTGACCTAGAAATCTTAGATTTCATAAATCTTTATTAATATTAGGCAATGCTTGGAGCAACAAGATTATACACACTTAAGTGTTCAACCATTTTATATGTGTTGGTGACAATTTGAAGGAACTTTTAATTTAGATTTATGATGTTCTATAGTCAGGTATACTACTAAACTTAAAGATGGTAATGTCTTGAGAAGAAGGGATCTGAAGGTGAGGACTCTTTTTATTTTATAATAGAGTAAGGTGGGTTTTGAGCTCAATGAGATTGTGATCTTAGTGTGTGAGAGTTACATTAATAAGAATGTGTGAAAATACTAAGATGAGAATAATTCCTATTAATTTCATAAAACATTTAGTAAAATGTGAGAACCATGATTTCACCTACCAATTTTTTTTTTAAATTTTTTATAGAGCAAGTTATTTATGGGCTAGATAAGGTTATGACAACCATGTCATAGAAAGGGGAGGTAGCTCTAATAAAAATTGAACTTGAATAAGGTTTTTGAAATGTTGAAGTTGAAAGGGATTTGGATATAATTCTACCAAATTTAGCTCTTATCTACATGGTTTAAATGATGTCATTTACAAAGGTAAGATGGGAAATACATATTGTTAGCATAGAAGAGATAATTAAACAAGGTCTAATTAACATTCATGAAATTAAATTTCGCATTCATCACAAAAACATGTTGTTCCCATTTTAGATGAATCATAGCTAGATAAATATTTATTCTAAGTGCTTTACTTAGGAATTAGAGTCATCCTATTTTATTCCAAACCTTTGCCTATCTATTATATTTTTACCAAATCATAATAGTAAGATATAATGGTCTATTGATGTCATGATAGAAAAGGAATCCTACGAGATGGATACACTAGAGAAAATTGAGGCTACAAAATAGAATAAAGAGACTGTCAATAATTTATTTAAGATTGGAAAGTATCAATGAGTGAAAAAAAATATGATAAAGTATTTGGTGATACAATGTGAATTAAGATATAAAGACTGAATTTCTCTATAATAGGATGCATGGTGTCAGACTTATATGGGTAACAAGAAATCAAGTGTGATTTTTAGTTTGTGATAAATTATTGCTTTCTAATGTATGGAGAGCTAGATCATATGTTTGACTTGATGAAATGTTATTGTATGGTATGCATTGATGCTTGGACTTACTGATGTGGTATTTTTTGGATCCATGTTTTATACATCATGGAGGAATCATGACATTGAATTGTTTTTAGGAGGCCTGTACATCTCTAGACTGAAAATCTAATAGAGTTGGTAGAAAAATAGGAAACATAAAAGGAGAGGAATTTGTGAAGGAAATAGAAAATTTCTCAGCCCCAAAAGAATGTGAGAGATGGGATCACAATGTATAAAATGATCAGTTAACATGATGTAAAACATCTCTTTATCATTTTTTACCCGAAGCCTTTGACATATTACTCTATTATTTATATCTAAAATATTTATATTATCTTGTGCTTACATTATTTCTACCATTTGGGATAAATTATATGTACTAGATTGTATACGAAAATTTATATATGTTCTTGTGAATTTTTGGGTTCTTGTAATGGCATTTTGTGCTAAATTGGACCATCTCTTAGTCAATTTAACTACTAAAGACTCTTGTTCAAATATTTGATAATTAAAATTCCTTGGTGTAGATGAGTGAAAAATTATATGATACTCTATGGAGATTTCAAAGATCCCTTTTATAATTTATGTAAATCTTACTTGTCACTATGTAAGCTATATAAGTTTTTAATGTTAAAGGTTATAATAATTTTAAACATAGTTATTGGGAACTTTATATAATAGTATCTTTATTCATTTAATTATGTATATTGATTTGAATGTCATCTCCATTTTCCTTTATGTCCTTGTACCCACATTTTATAGTAATTACATTTATACACAATATAATAGTATCCTTATTTATTTACTTAGTTATCTTGATTTGAATGGCATCTCCCTTTCCATCTCTCTATATAAAATATAATTGTAACTTGATTTGAATGGTGTCTCCATTCCCATATCAATACCCATACCCCATATTTACCCCTAACTATAATTCCAAATGATTGAAAAATCTCAAATGATGGGTATAGATATTTTATGAAACTTCACATACCCACTATTTTATTGAAGATCTAATTTATATTTTCATCACACTTTTATTGTTTGAAGTTTTTAATAAATAATTAGAATTTATATATGTTAAAGCAAATTTATCTTTTTATATTATGTTGCAATTACATAATATGTATGTTATTATAAAAATATATAATTGTTTATAATATAATATTAGTGATTACAACATTTTTATACTATATTGAAGAAATTATTTAACGGGAAAGTATTTGTGGTCCATATAAGAAAGAAGAGACAAGGATTATTTGAAAAACTCATACTAAACTAAAAAATTTTGGTATAAGAACTATATTTTCTTTCTAAAATTCCCAAACTCCCCATATCTTGTCATACAGGGGGCCTAGATCAATCAGGTATCCCATTCATGTCTTACATATATTTTATTATAACTAATATCAAAGGAAAATTTGTTAATGAAGGGACTGTTTCAATTGTAGAATTAGATGTCTTTTGTAGATGACCCAATCATGGCTCCCACTGAAAAGAAAGTATTATGCCCATGAATATCAATAACTAAGGACTAACATGCATAAAAATTAGATATATATACATTTATATACATATGACTGCATTGCATGCATGTAGATGTTATACTTTGAATCACACATACAGGATTTGTATGTTATGAGTTATCTAAATTCAAGCGAAATTATTGCATTTTAGTCCTTATAGTTAAAGAAAAATATATTTTTTTCTATTGAGAATCTCATAATTACATAGATATCAACATATTTGTCCATGTTTTGGATTACATATAGATGATTATAGTTGATGATTAAGCATACACCAAAATAGATCATTCTTTCGGCTAAGTAGCCATGTCTAAGAGGAATGAAATCCATCAAAGTTAATTAGGGAATGATCTTGGACTTATCTGTCTTACACTCGGTATTAGATATCTAGAGGGATTTTCACCTTGGTGGATGGTATTACAAACCATCATCCTTATCAGTTAGTCTAAAACCTTATTGATGTCCAAGCAAAATATAATTACGCATACCCTTTTTATCTATCCAATTCATTGAGTGAAGATTATTGTTTTAAAGACCAAAACCTAAAATTTTGTCTCTATTTCTTGTGTGAGAAAATTGGGTCTAATCTTGTGGCCCACATTTCAAATTTTAATGGTATTATATTAGATATTGTTAAAAATTGGTTGAGATTGCTCTCAAAATAATTTGGTCTATCAAAAAAACATATTTCATTCAAATAAACTTATTACAATACATAGTGTTTTATTATCTTATAAAGGATTCAACACTCATCCTCAATCCCACAAATCACTCTACCCTATCTCCTAAAGACTCTCCTTCAATCCTATCTTCTCGTGAGTTGTTTTATCTCACACAAAACTCATTTTATTCTCACATAATTAGATAATTGAGTTTTTAATACAATTCAACTCTCTCACACACACACTCATTACTCATATAATTTTACTAACATCTCAATATTAAAACCCACATATAAAGCATTAGTACTTACAATTATCTATTTTGCAAACTATTATTGTTGCATTCCAAAACATAAAAAGCATAAAATTTACATTTTATTTCATCCAAATATAATATCAAGAAAGGTTTTGATACCAATTCGTGTACAACAAAGTTTACATACTTATATTAGTAGAATTGTGTAGGTTGCTTACATTTTCCCTTGTAAGATTGTATGATTTAGCTTTTCCAAGCTTGTTTTTCATTCCTTTTTATGTTTTCCAGCTAAACAACTCTGGATTCAAGTTCTAAATTCATGTTTTTCAAATGGAAAACTTATATTTCCATGTCTATTGGTGTATATGATATATTTTCAACAATTTCATCATACTCTGTTCTTTTTTTTTTTGGTAATCTTGTCTAATATTTCTCTTTATATTATATATGTGCTTTAGTCATGTGTTGCAGTTGAAATACTTTGGTTTCAATTTCTATAATCATTTTTTTGGTTGATCAACTTAGGTTTCAAAATCTATAGTTGTCTCAATTTTTTTTGAAAATTTGCATCATATTTAACACTCAAAGAAATAATTATCATATTCAAACCCTTAATTTAATTACACTTTGCATTGTCTTCAAGTCAACTACATCTTACTTATAATTAAATTGAAATAAGTAAAATTTTAAAAGGTTATTTTGTTTGAAAAAATTAGCAATTAGTGCTCTTTTTCTCAGTTTCACTATCTATAATGTATATTCTTCCAGATTTGGCACATATGCTCACATATTAGATAGTGTTTACTAGATAGGTAATAAGATATACCAATTTTTTATTTGTCTGATATGATTTCCACTTAGTTGTTTCTTTTTTTCCTCTCTTTATTGTAATAATTTTAATGCAAAAGAACAAAGGAAAGTGTTTGGTACAATCTTATTTAATAAATTCATATATAGATCTATTTTTTAGATATCTAATTATTTTCCAAATTTATACTTAGAATTAACTTGAAATAAGTACAATTTTAAATGTTTATTTTGTTTGAAAAATTTGGAAATTGACACTCTTTTACTTATATCACTGTCTACATTATACCATATTTGGCCCATATGTTTACCTAGAGTACAACACTTGTTAGATATGTAATAAGATCAACTAATTTTATACTTTCCAAATAATATTGCCATTTAGTTGTTGTTTCTTTTTCGTCTCTTTAATCTAATAATCTTATTACAAAATAACAAAGTAAAGTGTTTAGATCTAATTTTTTTCTAAATATCTAAATAGTCTATTAATAATCTTATTGACAAAGAATAAAGGTCAATATTCATTAGCATTTGATCTTGGAAATGAATACATAAATCTGTTTAGTTAGCCTTTGATATGATTTGGATTGAATTCCCTTTGATTATCATTTTTTTCAAAAATAATTGATGATTATTTGTTATCTTGAATAGGATTTCATGGTTTGAGGTTCCTAAACTCAGTCTTTCATGTGCATGTCAATAGAATTGTATTGAAAAGCCTCCATTTTTCTTTTCGAGTTAAAAAACTATGTACATCTTGAATATATTCAAAGTAGGGTGGGTATTCACAGTTGTCTTTGGTTTTGGCGATTGGACAAACATGACTAATTTCATCTAGTAAGTGGACACATTTGGAATATTGGCAAATTGTTACTAGTGTCACCTAGGAGTGCCACCTTTAGCTATTGCTATACCCCATACATCTCCTCCTCCTCCTCATACATTCATTTTAATTATAGTTTTCTAGATCATCAACTACGTTATGATACATGTGGAAATATACTTAATTGTTATTTAGTAGTTGTGAGTTTTCCCAACTACCATGTTTGAAATAACTAACAAACATACTTTTTCTTTAAATTTAATGCCATTGTCAAGTTAATGTTACATTTTTACTCTCAATTGAAAATTAAATTGGGATGGATTATTTTTTGTTCATTTTAATTGTATAACTTTATGTCTAACTTAATACTATCAAGTTATAAAATGCCTATACAATTTTACTTTGAGTTGAAAGGTAAATTGAGATAGATTATCATGTGTTCTTTTTCCATATCATAACTTCATGTCTAACTTAATACTATGAATCTATGAGCTACCTCCTAACTTTTGTTTAGATAATATACAAATTGACAAGTCTCCTTATGCTTTTGTTTTTGATGAATACTTTATCATTACATTTAAATTTTATTTTAAAATCATAAAATAGATTTTAATAAGTTTTTGGTAAATTATTTCAAATGTTTTCCTAACATATTGCAATTGTAGACACCACTATTAACAATTAATCATTGAAAAACATCCCCTACATACTTTTCTTTATAAAAAATTTAATTATATTATAAACCCCACCTTAACTTGGTGAAAAATGTCATTGTTACATATAGTAGGATAGGATTAAATATTTTTTATTTAATCTTCTTTGCTAATTAGTTGAGCAATTTGTTATAATACTTATGATGGATATTTATTAGTAGAGGTTGTTAAGATGTTTAATGATGGTTGTGAGAGTGCCCATAAATAGATAAATAATTTAAATATTATAGGTAAATGATAGGAGTGTTGAAGGGTCTCTCAAAATGCCAACTTAGGCAGGGGTTGTTGATACCTATTTCCCCTCAGAGGAAGAAGATCCCATGAGGGAAATTGATTCTCCAAGGTTTTGGTTACCATGTCATATTATGTAGGATAACCTAGTTGGCTCATTGTGATAGTTCCATTTGAAGGGGCTTTGGTGAAACTAAATATGAATTATGGCTTAAGCTATAGAAACTATGAGACTTGAATAGCCCACCATTGATCTATTCAATAATGCTTAAATGGTGATGAAAAATAATCAATAATCATAATTAAACATTACAATTAGATTTCTATTAATCCTAAACTAACACACTGATTAAAAATGAAAGGAAAAAAGGAAGTGAAAGAGGGAAAAAAAAAATACCTACTATAATGGAGAATAAATTGAAGTGACTGATTGATAAAATCTCATAGGAATGAGTCCTCAGCTAAGACAAACCTAGCACAATTCTAGCTAAAGGATGGTGCGAGAGTCTGGGAGAAGTTGTTGTGAGTAAAGAGGAACATAACCACTATGAAAATACATAGGATATAGAAATTTAGATACACAAAGATCTTAATATTAAGATGTTTCATGTTGATTAGTAATGGTGAAATTTACAATAGCCATTCAGCTTCAAACTTCATATTGATAACATCAAGAAAAACACTACACTACGAAAGCATGGAAAGTGTTTGGTTTACTAACTACAGAGAATCTAATTATTATCTAGTCCACTAATCTATTATACTTTAAGGGAGTCATCCAAGCATAGTGTCTCTTATCCTAAAAACACTATCCACTATTACCATGAAATAGTTGATTTTATATAGATGCACAGGTCCATGGAGCTTCCTATCATTAAAATTTTATAATAAATGGGGTAGTTACATAAATCATCAATGTGATCAGAGAATGTGGATGGATTTTTTTATCTACTCAATTACACATCATGCCTTGATTGAATTAGGAATTAATTACTATAAGAGGATGTTGTTAATATTGCACAAGATTGCTAGCTACCCATAATCTACATAGTTGAAACCACTCCTCCTTAAGGTAGATGCTTGTCTTTTGTGATCTACGCCTAATACTAATGTGTATGTCATGCCCTTTATTCATGCTTCATTTTTTATTATAAATTCTTATGCCACCTTTTAATTAATGTAGTTCCCTAACCCTACATTGAATTCTACCATTTTTGATCATTTGTTGGTGAGAAACTGATCACAACTTGATTTTACAAATCAAATTTGACACACAAATGCTTATCAAGTTTTGAAGGTTTTGACACCTAGATGGCCCATCAAATATAAGCTCGTATCTTGCTTACATGAACTGCTAGTGTGTCCTTAGTAAGGTCTTGCTAAATGGTTACTTTTCATAGTTTCGTTGCTTGGCACTAAGGGATCTATGTATGATGATTGTGTTTTGCTACGGTGAGTTAATATTTCACCATGTGGTGTCATCTCACTCACCCATATCTCTGTTACTATTTAAAGTTACATGAATCACCTCAGGCCTACCAAGTAGTAGGATGTTATCATGTGGTAACATCTCACTAATTTACTTAATCGGAGGCTCTTTAAATTACATGGACATATCTAGGATAATGGATCAATGGGATGATGCCACATGGTATCATCCCATTGATCCATTCACTCGAAGCTTTGTTGAGTTGGAAGCCTATCCATCAAGCTTTGAAAAATGACTAAGTCCTACAAGATGGAGAAAAGATGCCACGTTGCTCTAGGTAAGTCTTTGAAGAAATTATTAAAGAGGCATAAAAGTACAAATGGCTCTTGATGACTTTATAGAATCGGCTAAGTGTTGAAAGTCTTTTCAAATGGCTTGGACCTACAAGAGCTACAAAAAATCATCATTTGGCATCGAGATTGGTTTAAGCACCTACAAAAAAAATAAATAAAAGCCTAGTTAGTAAATTTAAAGTTTCAAAAGAAAATGGCTAAGTCTATTCAATATAAAATGATTATGTGCATTCATATGCAAATGCATAAAGGCGTAGAAAAATTAGAAAATGCAGTCCATGTCAAATAAATTTAAATCCATTTTAAAATCAAACTTTTACCATTTTATGAAATTGACAAGGGCAAAATTTGAAACAATGCAAGAATATAGTCAATTTAGCTAAAATTAGATCAGAAATGATCCAAATTGCTAAAGGAAAAGATTATACAAACCTTGAAAATGGTTAAATAAGGTGTTAAAAGTCAAAATAAAATATTTCAAAAGTGAAATGTATTGAGTATTCTAAAATACACTAAGTGTTTTAAAATGAAGGAAGATTATAATGAAGCATACTTAGTCACTTAAAACTTATTATCTAGGAACCTTCAAAGTGTAAGTTGAGGTTTAAGCAACCAAATCACTAAAAAAGAAACTAAAGGGAACAAGATAAAATTCCATAATAAAAATATGTTCCATGATTTTAGATATATGTAATTAGAGCATGTTGTTGAAGGCCACCACAAATGGTGACTCCTATTGGTAGATACTCTTGGGTATCTAAAAAATCCAAAATCTATGGTTCTTGTATCCAAAAAATAAACATTAGCTATAATCTCTCAAAACAAAGTTAAAATATGAAGGCATAAAATTATGCTCAACATATGTTATACTAAACTTCAGTTCTACCTAAATATTATTAGTGTGTGAGTATATGTGATTTATTCAATTATTTAGCAAGCACACAAAATAAATAATAATTTAATAACTAATGGGTACTAATGAAAGAGAAAGGATTTTTTTAATTTGGATGAAGGTGGAAATGGCATGGACATTGCTCTGCCACCAACCAGACATTGATATCCTCAAAAGAGATACCTCTAGTCCTTTCCTAAGGTCTTGACCCACTACCAACTAGGAAAAAAATTATGTGGTGGATGTTGCCAAGATCACCCTTTCATGGAGAAAGTGTGTATTTTATATTTTAGATCAACATTTTTGAAAGGATATTTTTCTTCATTTTAATCCATTAAGGGTTGGGAACCAAACCATGGGTCGAGCGATAATCAACAAGTGCACAATCAGTCAAAGCAAAGATAAAAAAAAATTACAGATGTCTTTCTCTTCATATGTTCTGTTAGGTGAATTTTATAATCTTTAGAACAATAAATTTAGCCTTTCTAAATCCATATGTACTATTATAAATCATAGGCCTTCAACATTTTAACCATATTAATAAAATGCAGCAGTTCATGTAAGAAATTTGAATAAGATTTTAAACATTTTACACATAGAAATTCCATTAATCTTATTCATAAACAAGTCACCATTCTCATTTCTTAATCAAGCAAGGGAACCCTCAGTTCAAAATAACATGTTCAATTCATAAAGAGACATAACAAGGCTAAACCAAGCAAGGAAAAAAATAGACAACAAACATAAACTAAAATAGGGGACAAGAAAGATAAATAGAAAACAAAGAAAAATTATTTATAGAAGTCCTTTCACACAAGAGTATGTCTAAATTCAGTTAGACACCTATGTTATAGGTTTTTGAGAAGGTTGAGGTGTTATATACTTATGTATATGATGATCTTTATGTTGGAAAACACTATCCCATAAAGATTTGTCAATTTTATTTTCATGAAATTCAAGAAAATTAGGACTATAAA
>JARHVA010001309.1:3617500-3622500 GCA_037957365.1 Torreya grandis
CATGGTTGTATAGTGGAGAGTGATTTTGGTCAAGCCCATTGAGTGACTAAATCAGATCAAGGCGGGGTGGGTGTAGGCAGAGCATGTTAGTAATATATAGATATATGGGTTGGATATAGGTAAAGCATGCTAATCAATTCAATTTGATGGCTCAAAAGCTTTAATGATGATCAAGCTACTGGGGGTTTTAGTTTTTTTTATCAATGATACTGCACATTAGACTCTAACCATATGTCGTTGTAGCTAAAGAGGATCAATCGGGGCACATATATGGTTGGGTGAGTTGGGTTGGGACTATATATCCATGGAAATAGATTAGATATATATATAGGCTCAGGAGCCCAACCCATCTATATAGATTAATCCTATCAGCGGTCGAGAGAACTAGAACTAAATAGTGGTGGTGGTGATGGCAGTGGTGGGAATTCCTTGACTTTGGCCAGCATGCCTTATATATAGATATGGCCCCCCTCTCTTATCTCTATAAAGAGAGGTGATTCCATCCAAGAGCCCCTATCCCCTATCTAAATCTATCTTGTCTAAATCGAGCAAGTCATGTGCTATCAGGGCTTTTTTTGGGGTATATAGACAAACGACTGTTTAACTAAACCACATGGATCAATGGGGGATTTCTTCCTTCCCCCAAAATCTAGATGGAGGGTTGGCACTCTCTTACCTCAATAATAGAATAGAGGGTTGGCTGACACCTATGCTTGATAGAAGGTTGACACGCTTCCTCTATATCCATAATAGAGATAGAGGGTTGGGACCTCTCATCTAGTTTTTGGAATAGAGAGGTGGGTTGCCGATGAATAGAGGCTAGGCAGGTTTCATCTATTATCTAGATAGAAGGCCTCTAGTAGATATATTTAGGGCATATCTTGTCCCTCTCCTATAGAATTAGGAGGTGCCCTAGTCTATAGTTTCCATATAGATAGAGGTCGCATAGTACAGTATAGAGTTATCTAAGATCTATATAGGGAGGGGGTGGGGGGCACAGTATAGAGATAGAGATAGAGGGGAGTACATGATATGCCCATATATAGATAAGGGAGATGTCCATCTATAGATGAACCTATTCCCCTAGCCAATATATATCTATATGGTGGCATAGACTATAGGATAAATATCTATCTGGTGGTATAGACTATAGAGCAAGGGATAGATGAGTGGGGATGAACCATCCCAAGGATCGATCTATGATCATTTCATCATGTATATAATATAGAAAATAAAGATCTCATATGTGTATTACATAGTGATATGAGTGGTAGAGCCCTATCTATCTGACCCTAGCCTCACCCCATATAGATATCCCATATAGATAGGGATGATAGCTCTATCTATCTATCTATCTATCTATCTATCTATTTATCTATCTATCTATCTATCTATCTATCTATCTATCTATCTATCTATCTATCTATCTATCTATCTATCTATCTATCTATCTATCTAGCTATCTATCTATCTGTGTGAGCTCACTATATCGATATATCTAGATCGAGGAGGCCTGGGTCTATAGACAGATAGGGGAACATAACCTTATATATAGCCAAGGGCTCTCATGCTCATGACTATACCATATTCTACACTTGCTAGGCTGAGGTCCTATCTAATCTATATATGGATATGTACAGTCATAGTTATGTTTCCTAACCTTCTCTACCACCTCTATTTATATATTACTTGCTATGCTTAGGGTTGGGGCCAACTAAACTATATATAGTCAAGGGAGACTCCATACTCTAGTTAATATATTCCCCCAAATAGATATATAGGCCCTCGATTTGATTTCATTCCCCATAGAGATTCCTGGTTAGTGACCCAGGTGCAGAGATATAGTCAGCCCCCTATATAAAGTTTCATTGGCACCCCACCCCATAGTATAGATAGGGGTCGAGCCTCGAGAGAGATATGCACTCTTACTATCATATCCATTTGTTTGATCTTGACTAGGATTATTGATTGATTAGGATTCATTGGATCCATCAACACTGATTAGATTCTAAATGGAGGGAGTGAGTGCCCTATCTTAACGAGACACCCTATCTAAGCTAAGATCTTCCTAAATAGAGCATAACTAGCATATAGATGTGATGTTATGCCATACCATATAGAAATATGGGGAAGGGTCAGCGATTGCATGCATATAAATGTATATAGAGTGATCAACTCATTCTCCTCAAGCTTCAACCCATTCTCTTAATTAGTGGAGTAAGGCACATAGTCTGGCAAAGGAAGGGCATAGGGGGGCAAAGCCATATATCTAATCTCTTGATGTTGTGCCCATATAACCATGTATAGGCTAGGCTATATATGCCCCCATAGATATATAGGTCTCCTCACCTTAGAATAAATAGTCTATCCTTTCATTCTAGAGTGATTTGGGAGTGAATATGATTAGGCTCATACGAACTAGTTATGCCCTCTCCCCCAGTTATAAGAAAAGTAGGGGTAGGGGGAAAGTAATCTAGGCCTTATATATTTATCTAGGGATTAGTTTTCCAAGGCCAAGGCCAAGGTAATATAAGTGGGTGGGTATTGGATAGATCTATAGGGCATGGTTGGCTCGACTCTATTCATCTGTTCCCCTACCATAGGGTATCAGACATATGAGGTGGGTCCCCAACCTAGAATTCTAATATAGGGCATTTGGAAATTGATTTAATGTTGAGGTCCCCCTATCCTATCTATAAATGGGTTACCCCCTCTCACTATATATATAGGCTATTGACCCTATCGAGTTAGGGAGGCCTATCTCCACTCTATCTATGAGGAACTGATTTGATTGAGTGTAGGAGGGGGAGGAGGCCCTAAACTCTATATGGGGAGGCTGAGCGAGATATCTATTCTATATATATCCCTCAATAGTTATAGATGGCACTCTATAGGAATAGAAATATTAGGCCATCTATATAGAGTAGAGCCTATTTATAGGCCCATCTATTCTATATCTATATACTCACTCCTCTCCCGTTGCCATGCCATATAGATATCTAAGATGCCCCCCATATGGAGAAGAGATAAGGAGTATAGATAGTTATATGGGCCCTCACTCAGATATCTAGATAGGGTAAGCCCCTATATATCTATCTGGGTGAGTTCCAAGATAATTCTATAGGCTCACGCTTCACCCCTCAGCCTCCCACTTGAGCTACCTTTCTCGGTGAGGAGGTTGATATCTGAAGAGGAGCCTATATAGCTAGTCTATCTTTCCCCACCTAGATAGATATGGTTAGAGAGGGACCCTATATATCTATCTGGGACCCCTCTCTATATAGATATAGGCACTCACTCGATTGCCAAAAAGATAGTTTAGGGTGAATTGAGGGCCCCAAAGACCATATAGAGTTCTATCTGGAGGGAAAGGAGAATATAGATATGGATTGTGATTCCATACTATATATGTAACATGACTTGAGTATGTACTCTAGATGGGAACTTGATTTTCATCAATCAACTATCTAGACTCTATATGAGGCACTCGATCGCCCCTATCTATATTTGGGGAGGGAGAGGGGTGAGCAAACCACTTGACCAGCCCTATCTATATTTGGGGAGGGGGAGGGGTGAGAATACCACTCAACTACCCCTATATAGATATGGGGAGCCCTCTACATCACTCTACAGGATGGGCACCATGGCTTTATAGACTAGAGAAGTAGGGTACTTCAGTGGTATGGTATATATAGGGGAGGGTACTGCTAGCCTGAACCATCTAGGGGTGTCATATGGATATAGGGTGCCCCATCCGCATATATAGATAGGGATAGGGGGCTGACCCAGATATATAGATAGGTCCCCATATATAGATAAGATAGGGGATCAATCAAGCAGTAGTTCTATAGTAATTTAATAATCACTACATGAGTGAAGATTAAAAGTAGAAACTAGATTGGATAGATATATAGGACCCCTGGATATATATGTGGGAAATCGAGCAATAGTTGAGTAGAGGGATAGAGATATAGGGCCTCCCTATCGATTATTGATGTGCCTGGTGGCTAGGCTATATCAACTAGACAGTAGTTCCTCTTTATCCTACCCATAGTGGGATAGGGGGACCTCCATATAGATCAGATCAGATCTATAGATAGGCCCTCGATTTATGCAAGCATAAATCAAGTGCTAAGATAATTCTATAGGCTATGCTATGCTCTGCTCACCCCTCACCCTCCAGATGGATAATTAACATCCCTATCTAGATATGGGGTTGGGTGCATAGCTAAAATAAATGACCTCTTGATTGATGGGGTCTCTAGTCCCAAACCCCATAGAATAGATAGGCTCTAGTCTCAAACCCTAAAGAATAGATAGGTGTGACTGATGACTGACTAATAATAAACCCACTTATCTATATATGGGATATATGGTCATGCACATATCCATCAATTCTATACTAATTGATAGACTCTATATAGAATAGAGAGATGGCCTATATATAGTTTAGTTGGCCCTTTATAGAGTATAGATAGATGGGCCCCATAACTCAGAGTTGGGCAGTAGCTATCTATCTAGTGCTCTCTTGTAGCCCTCCCAGATAGGTATATAGGGTGTAACATAGTCCTGGGGCCTTCTTTTCCCACATAGTGGGATGGTGGACCCTCCCAAATAGGTCATATATATCTATCTGGGGCCATCGCCCCCCTTAAGCTATATATGCTCTAGATCACCCTATAGAGAAATGAGAAATGGTACTCATGATATGAATGATATCCTCATACTCAATAGAGATTGGTGTGAAACACCCTATCCCTATATGTACAGGCATCAACGAATGATATATAGAATAGAATAGATAGGGCTGCCCATATCTATATATATAGGGGAGAGCTAGTTGATAGCTGGCCATATAGATAGGGTCCCCTATATAGATATGGCTCAGTCTCCAATCTAGAGATAACCCCATCCCCCATCCATTACATACTATACTATACTATATTATACTATACTATACTATACTATACTATACTATACTATACTATACTATACTATAC
>JARHVA010001310.1:687500-732500 GCA_037957365.1 Torreya grandis
TGCTCTCTCTCTATCATGCTCTAAGCAAAGAATCTCTCTCACATCAAATTCATGACAAGAAGGTAGTTAGTCCATAACATCATGACATATATCATAAAACCTTGTTGTAATAATAAATCAACATGATCATAATTTAAGAATATACTATAAAGATAAACTCACAGCAATGCAACTATATAATAAAAGTAACATTTGACTATCTCATAACAACATATCACTTACAACTTAGTCAAATAATAATCAAATCAAATTACCAACCATAAAAATATATGGATATCAAGTAATTTTGCTTAGTGAAAAATCAGGATGTAACATCCTTCCCCCCTAAAACTAGTCATCATCCTGATGATACTTATTCAAATGTAAGTTCTGAATTAAAAACATTATTAAGCATAAAAATAACATAGTATGAAGCATCAAATCAAGCAAATAAATGTGAAAATCACCTGTAGAACTCATCATAGTCCTCCCAAATAACACTATCCTTAGAGTATTGGTCTCACTATACCTTGCACTGTGACATCTCTCTATTATGTAAATAAAGTTTACATGTGTCAATTACTCTTATTGGTTCTACCATGACCACCTTGGGATCCAAAACCTGCAAAACATTTCAATCCAACACATGTGAAGGATCAACTATATACTTTTTAATATAAGAAACATGTAAGACATTATGCATTAGAGATAGGGATGGTGGTAATGTAAGCCTATACACTACATGATTGACCACTTCCAAAAGCTTGAAGTATCCCACATATCTCGTTGAAAGTTTTGTTGACTTCTCAAATTTAATTGAGTTCTTTTGCAACTTAACATGCAAGAAAACTTTATAACCTTCAAAAATTTCCTATCTATTCTCTCCAGATCAACATAACTCTTCTGCCTATCATTGACCTCGGCCAATCTCTGCCTAATTTTTTTGACTTTTTATTCCATTTCGAAAAGCATCTTAGGTCCAAAGACTACCATGTCTTCTAACCTATCCCAACTGATTGGTGTCCTACACCTTCTTCCATATAATGCTTCAAATCATGCCATCTTTAAAGTTAATTGTTATGAGTTATCATAAAAGTTTGAATATAATATTTCCACTTGTATTGTTGATCCATTCAATACATATAATGAAGATTTTATATCACCTGATTAGCTCACTCTATCTGACAATCAGTCTCTAGGTGATATGTAGTCCTAAAGTTTAGTTGTGTACCCAAAGTTGAATTCAAAGTTACCCAAAATCTAGAAATCATCTTCAGATCTTGATCTAAAATAATCTTCTCTATAAATTCATGCAACTGGTACACTTCTTTTATGAACCTCTTCACAAGATTAGGTGCATTATCTGTCAAATTACCTGGTATAAAATGAGCTACTTTGGTTAGTTTGTCAACTACTACCAAGATCATGTCATGCATATTTTTTAACAATGATAAAACTTGGACAAAGTCCATATTGATCACCTGCCACTTCTATTCTATCATACCATGTGGATATAATAATCTTCCTAGATGCACATATACATCTTTCACTCATTGACATTGCAGACAACATGACATAAATTCCACCACATCTTTCTTGATTCTTTTCCAAAAATAAAGTGGTCTAAGCTCTGCCATGAGCTTGATTACTCCTAGATGTCCTAAATATGGGGCATTGTATATTTCCTTTAGCACTATGTTCCTTAGATTCTCTCAATATAGAACATACATCCTTTTATTGTATCACAAAAAACCATCATTCTCTAATTTGAATCTTGTATACCTAGGATTCTGAGCATTCTCATATAATTCTTTCTTGATGTGATCATAGAATTCATCTCTTGGTGAGAATTTTTTTACTAGATCCTTGAAAGTACTGCTGATAGTAGCCATGGATTCTATGTACCACCTAAAACTTAAGGCATCAACTAATCTATTTTATTTTCCTTTGATATAGTTAATATTGAAATCATAATCAGACAAGAACTCTAACCAATGTCTTTGATGATCATTCAGATTTGGTTGGGTGAAGATGTACTTGAGTCTCAAGTTATCTATTTTGAGTTTAAATGGTTTTTTTGACAAATATTACACATTTTTGTTGGCCAATTTTGGCCCACATACCAAGATTTTTCTTGGATCAAACAGATGAGCAAATTTCCTATTTGAGTGAATGATCAAATGACCTGTACAAGTTTTGAAAGACCAGGCCATCACAAGATGTCATACAAAAATGAATGCATCAGTTTGGTTACACATCTAATAAGTTCACTTGGGAGGTTGACCAAAGCCAAATGAATGCATAGATATGATGATATTAGTCCAAAAATCATGTTATGCAAATTTTATGACTTGATGAACTTTCTATATCAAGTTACAAGCATTTAAAGTTGAACTAGAAGTCTGGGATGGGCATGCGGATGTCAAGTTCAAGCTATGGCAAATAACTATTTAAATTTAAATGTTCTTAGGTTGAATACATATCTAATAAGTATCAAGATCATGGGAGATTAGATTAAGATCTAATGGTGAATGACAACCTGACAAGGTTAGTGGGTCCCAGAGATCCAACAATGTGAGTTTGATCTTACATCAAAGATCAACAGTGAGTTCCCAGTTGAAAAGTCAGTGAGGTCCACAAGAAGCATGCAAGATCAACAAGTGTCCCATTCTTAAAGGCCAAAATCAAAGACCAATGTAGGGAGACCAAGTGGAAAGATCTCACAAGCTCATAGTAGATCCAATGGCATGTGGACAAAGACAAAGTCAGTGGGCCCAAACAAATATATGGTGTGCATTTAATCATATCAAGTAGATTAACAATGATCAATGAATCAATAGTTTCGTGGATCCTCAAAACAAATAAGGAGTTTTCAAGTTTTATGATCATAACAACTGTTAGGCAAATCCATGGCTTATATTCATTCATACAGAGAGAGATCAATAGTGCATGACCAAGAAGATCCAATGGTGCTCATCCAATATGGATCATAGATTGATGGTAAAAAATGAAGGTCAAAGATATTCTTAAAGGTCTAAATTAAGATCAATGGCTAATATTAGGAGTAAAAAGCTAAGGGACTTCAATGTAAAGGTTGAACATGTAGCCTAGGATTATATTATCATCATTAGAGATCGATCGAGCATTGCTAAGCATGAGATGCAATCATACATTCAAGATGGTTAATGTTGAGGTCCCATCGACATTAAAGTTTAGTCTCAACCTCTGGTTCAAAGAGTTAGAACTTACAAATCCCATCTTTTGGGGTTTTAGTATTATTTTTTGACTATGATCATTGATTTTTAGAGAATATCTCTGCATACAATGAGTTCTTGGCTTTCATAGGGTCTAAAGACAAAAATAGGTCTTTCTAGGCCTAATAAAGATCAAGAAGGAAGCTAGGTGATTTATAGGTTTTCATCATAGCTATATGAAAACTAATAAATTAGATTGGTTTTCATATATAGTAAACCTATTAAGTTTGAAATAGGGGTAGATATAGACATAAATGAGATACAATGGAGTGTCTCATTCTTCAATATAGTCTTGACTTCAATAAATGGGTACCTATAGCAGCTCAAGGTGGATATGATCATGGATATGTAAGGATCAAAGATGTGAGGACTTTGTCCTTACAGTGAGGTAATTAGAGATGGAGTGAGGGATAAAAACAAAAAGATCTAGTGGCTAGAGAAGTAGTTGGACTAATCAATGCTATTTAGATCTTAGAGATCTTTTTCCTAATAGACTTATACATGACTCATCATGCAAAACAAACCCTTATCTTCCAGTGGATCTCTCAGCCAATGAGAGGAGATTGAAGACTATTGGAACAAATGAAGGTTAGCTTATTGATAAAGGATTGGAAGAAGGCATACATACATAAAAAAATTAATGAACTACCAACACATTTTCTGATCATTAATGACTCCTCCATTCTCCCACACATGTTCCCCTTCTCTCTCATTCCCATTTTGATATATATATATATATATATATATATATATATATAGGCTTCCAAGCCTTGAAATATATCCCTCTCTTGGACATGACTAGACTCTACCAAGATTGATCTTTGTAACATCTTGAGATGAATATAAGACTGTGTTAAGATTTCATTGTACTTATCTAGTGTGTTCATGTCAGTTGATTTGCATATGTGGTAGAGTTTTCTCCTTGTCAAGTCCTGATCTCACCTAGTTGGTAGTTTGTCTTGTTTTATAGGTCATGTTTAGTGTTTAATATAATTTTATTGAAGCTATCATATGGATACATTGACTGGTTAGTTCCTTGAATCAGGCCTCTCCATCACTTCCCTCAGGTTTTGATCACTTGGTGAACCTTTGCATGAAACATTAATGCATAAGAGACTTTGGAGATGTATATCCACTCATTTGTTTTGTCTCATTAGTGTTTTAGAATCTCAATTAAGAGTGGATTAACAATCATTCTAGGTGCATCACCAACATTAGCTTAGATTTTCCTTTTAGTTTCTTTCTCTCCTTTTTCACCCCAGTAATTAGTAGGTTTTAGTGGAAATGAGCTAAGTGATACATTAGAGGTGTTAGCCTCATTAAAAATCCTAGAGGTTTGACCCAAGATTAGGTAACCTAAATTCTAAGGTCATTCCCATGTTAGACTAGATTTGAATAGAGGACTTGAACAATTCTTTACTTAGTTAGGGTGCAATCTAGGTCTATAATAGTTTTTAGCATGCCTGATTGGACCAAGATCCAAAAGAGTGGAAATATTGTTGGTGTGTCTTTCCTCTAATCAACTTTTGTAAGTAAACAAGTTAGCACCAATGGTGAATCTAAATCAAAGCTTCTAGTTGTAAGTAGCCTAGGTATGTCTCATTGAATATTTAATCAGTTCTTGCATCTCATTTGACATATGAGGTTGATATGAACAACTATGGTGAATACCCCTATCATTCATCTCCTTATCATCAATTCCAACATGATCCTCATGATCTATATGAGCCTAATTAGCCTTACCAAGAGTTATATCAAAGCTATGATGAGCCTTATCAAATTTTTCATGATCCTTATTATCAAAAGCATGGCTCTTACCTTCCTTATGATGTATATTAGTGCTATCATGATGAAAATTACCAACCATATACAGATCGTTACCATTAGTATGATGACTCATACCAATCCTATGATAACCCTCTTGATTAGTCATGATAGCAACATGAAATTCCTAAATAGCCTACTCATACCCCAAGCCATTCTATAAATAGCCTTAAAGAAGTTATATTAGACCATGATAAGAATATGATAAACATTTACACGTTGAAGGGGTATGTGCAAGAGATCTCAAAACATATCATTAAAGGCGTTATAGCTTCGATGCAATAGGAAAAATAATGTTAGATGTCCTTCATTAGTGAAAGTTATCCTAAAAATAGAAGTTACATGTTTGAAATAGATGGACTTATCTCCAATATTGAGGAGAAGTTAGGAGCCCATGAAGAACATCAAAGACCGCATCACCCACCCTACCTTCCCTCATTCACTCCATGTCAACCTCATGTTTAGATTCCCATCACCACTCATAAGCCCTCACCACATGAGTTTAAAATCCATCATATTTCTACCCAACTCCTCTCAACCTTCCCCTCATGGAAATCTATCCAAGGGAGAGTCCAGGAAGAAAGGCAAGTTTGTGTTGAAAGAGCTAGCCATCATGAGCAATCAAGGTTTGATTTTGAAGCCTCCCTTGCTAGGAAAATTGAAGTTGTAGATAATTTTTTTTACCAAACATTAGAAAATACAAAGGAAACATCACCTCAATTATACATACCTCCTTTCATTCCTCAAGCCATAATACACATTATGCAGGAAAACCATGATCCCAAGTTTCCATCATGGATTGAAGTCATGGAGTCAAGTAAATCCAAAGTCACTCAATCGACACCCCTCCCTCCTTAATAATATAAGTCCTATCCCTCATGAACATCCATATAAAGTGATATGCAAAAGGAGGAATTGGTGATTATTGAAGACATGATACTAACAAGAAAGGAGGAGGAGAGCTAAAATCAAAAGGCTAAAGAAGAACCTCTAGCTTTTCCATCTTGGAGGTCTATCTGAAGATATTCTCAAAATAAGAGGGAGACTTTAATTGTGAAGATTTAAGGGTAGTTTGTAACTATTGAAGTGTCTCAAAAAGGCTATGAGTAAAATGAAGTTCTTGTGGAATAAGGTTCTCATCCATTGCCCAACTCAATTTGCTTTCCCTTCAAAATTTTCTTCAAGATTTAACCATTCCCAAGGTTTCAAGTTGTAAGAAGGTTCCCTCCATTCCCAGAACCATCCATGAACCATCCATCATACCTCATGCTCCATATCTAATTCATCAACCCCCTATTACATCTCATCCTTCACCTCAAACCCATGATCCTATCCATCAACTTTCCACCTTACCCTATCTTGAGAAAGAACCCATCTTGAGGGAAACAAGTGAAGATGAAATATCTCAAGTCATTATTGATCATGAAACTGACTTGAGTGACCAAGAAGAAAAAATCATGATTAGGACACCTCTTGGCAAGGATAAACATGTTTTAGTTAGAAAGTTGAGGTAAAGACTGAGATGCAAGTGAAAGAACAAGTACATGAAAAGGAGGTTGTTGATGTTCAAGAGGAAGACACTTCAATTGTATAAGTTGAAGGTGTTTCCCATGAATTATTTTATGACTCAAGAGCTTCCATTCATCATGAAGGATAAAATATCACATATGTAGTATAACATAAGAACCAATCAACTAATGAAGATGGAGAACAAACTAAAATTGAGAGCATGCTTAGTGATCAACTTGATGGTGAAGATGAAGAAATTTTGATTGACCAATTTGAGATATCAAAAGAAGATTTGCAGCCTCATGATTATCATCAATAAATTGATATGCTTGCTTCTGACATTCATCTTGAAGAAGCTCCAATTGAATTATAGCCTCATGAGAAAAAATATTTAGATTTATTTAATATCTTTCATTTAGGTTATTCTTTACTTGAATTTAGTCCATTGCAGGCTGAGGAAAGTGCTCTCATCAAGCAAGAGGTAGTTGTTCTCTTAGAAGATGACATGTTTGAAATTTTCAAACATGGTTATTAGCTTTCTCTTCAACTTTAGACATTTCTCTACTTTTGGAAGCTAAGAATGAGCTCAAGTGGCCTCAAGGAATCCCAAGATGAGATCCATATCACTTAGAGGTCAGCCTTGCAGATATGTCAAACAAGATAGATCAAGTTGGTCTATATGCTCATGGTGAATAGTTCATGAATAAATAAGAATTGAAGTTATTCCTAAAAAGTAAATAAATTTGGGAGGAGTATGATTGGGTCTTAGAATCATGTCTATAATTCATGAACCTAAAATTGGTAGTAGAGGAACCAGTTGCTTCCTAAAGAAGACATGAACATGAAAATACTCTTAGCTACTGAAGAGAGCTATCAAGAAAAAACAAGCATGTTTTAAAGTTCCAAAGTTCATAAAATGGCTTTCTATTTGATCCTAGAGGGAAGCATCTTATTTCAAGTTAGTTGTTCTAGGTTTGCTTTGTTTCAATAAGTGATTAGCACTAGTTGTAGTCTGTTTCCCTTTTGTCTTGTTTTCCTTATTTCCTTAGGTTAGTGGTCCTTGATCTGTGTAGGTTAGTTTCCCTTCTATCTTGTGTTTCCATTCAATAAGTGCCTTGGTCATTTTGTTTTGTTTTATTCCTTTTGTTCTTTGTCTATTTCAAGAGGAGTTTCCAAGGGTTAGTAGCCAATTTTAACTTCAGATCAACATGTTGACCAAAGTATAGACTTTGTGCCCAATGGATTGGACAAGGCAAATGGTCTGGGTTCTCAAGTATGGCAGGCATGCTTTCTAGTTGAGTCATCAAAGATTTTGTCCAATTTTGGCCCACATACCAAGATTTTGCCTAGATTGAATAGATGAGCAAAGTTACTATTTGAGTGAATGATCAAATGACTTGTACAAGCTTTGAAAGCCCATACCATCACAAGATGTCATACAGAAATGAATGTATTAGCTTGGTTGCACATTTGATAAGTTCACCTTGGATGTTGATTAGAGTCAAAAGAATGTATGGACATGATGATATTAATCCAAAGATCATGCTTTACAAATTTTTTAATTTGATGAACTTACTATCTCAAGTTACAAGCATGTAACGTTGAACCAAAAGTCTAGGATGGGTATGCAAACATCAAGTTTAAACTTCAAAAAATAGCCATTTACATTTATATGTTCCCAGGTTGAACATAGATCTAAAAAGTGTGGAGATCATGGGAGCTTAGATTAAGATCTAATGACAAGTGATAACTTGATAGTGTTAGTGGGTCTTGAATATCCAATGGTATGTATTAGATTGTACATCGAAGATCAACAACAAGATCATAGTCAAAAAGTTAGGGCCCATAAGAAGCATACAAGAACAACAAGTGTCACATTAAAGACCAATGTAGGGATGCTAAGTGGTAAGATCTTATGAGCTCACAGTAGATCTAATGAAACATAAGAAAAGATAGAGTTAGTGGGCCCAAATAGATCTATGATGTGCATTTAATCATACCAAATAGATCAATGAGTCAACAATTCAGTGGATATTAGGATCTAATAAGGAGCTGTCAGGTGGCATGACCATGACAACTATCAATCAAATCCATGGATCACATTCATTTGTACAGATAAAGATCAACAATGCATAACCAACAATATTCAACAGTGCTCATCCAATACAGATCATAGATCGATGGTCAAAGATGGAAATTGAAGGTGTTATAATCTTGAAGGCCTAGATTAAGATCAACAACTAATATTAGGAGTCAAAAGCTAAGGGACTTTAATGTAGAGGTTGAAAATGTAACGTAGGATCATATTATTGCCATTAGAGCTTGGTCAAGCATCACTAAGCATGAGATGCAATCATACAGTTAGGATGGTTAATGTTGAGGTTCCATTACCATTAAAGTTCAGTATCAACTTCTAGCTCAAAGTGTTATAAATTACAAAGCCCATCTTTTGGGGTTGCAGTATTGTTTTGTGAATATGATCATTGCTCTTCATAGAAGATCTGTGCATACAATGAATTCTCAACTTCCATAGGGTCCAAAGGTAAAAATAGGTCTTTTTAGGCCTAATAGAGATCAAGAAGGAAGCTAGGTGATCTATAAATTTTCATCATAGCTATATGAAAAATAATAAATTAGATTAGTTTTCATCTACAGTAAACCTATGATCATGTTTAAAATAGGGGTAAATGTAGACATAAATGAGATATGGTGGAGTGTCTCGTTCTTCAACATAGTCTTGAATTCAATAAATGGATACCTATAGTAACTCGAGGGGGATATCATCATGGATCTATCAAGATAAAAGATGTGAGGAATTTGTCCTTACAGTGAAGGAAGTGGATATGGAGTGAGGGATCAAAATAAAGAGATCTGGTGGTTAGACAAGTAGCTGGAGTAATCAATGATATTCAGATCTTAGAGATCTTTTCTCTAACATACTTAGTCATGACTCATGATGGAAAATAAAACCTCATCTTCTAATGGATCTCTCAGCCAATGAGAGGAGGTTGAAGACTATTGGAGCAAATGAAGGTTAGCTTCTTGATAAAGGATTTGTCCTAATTGGAAGAAGGCATGCGTACAAAAAATAATCAATGAACTACCACCACATTTATTGATCATTAATGACTCCTCCATTCTCCCATTCATGTTCCCCATCTATTTCATTCCCATTTAGGCTTCTAGGCTTGGAAATGGATCCCTCTCTTGGGCATGACTAGACTCTACCAAGATTGAGATTTGTAACCTCTTGAGATGAATATAAGACTATGTTAATATTTAATTATGTTTATCTAGTGTGTTCATGTCAGTTGATTTGCATATGTGGTAGATCTTTCTCCCTTATCAAGTCCTAAACTCACCTAGTTAGTAGTTTGTCTTGTTATTCAGGTCATGTTTAATGTTTAATGTCATTTTATTAAAACTAGCATGTGGATACATTGACTGGTTAGTGCCTTGAATCAAGCCTTTCCATCACTTCCCTCAGGTTTTGATCACTTGGTGAACCTCTGCATGAAACATTTATGCATAAGAGACTTTAGAGTTGTAGATCCAATCATTTGTTCTATCTCAGTAGTGTTTTAGATGATTAAGTAAGAGTGGATGAACAATCATTCTAGGTGCATCACCAACATTAGCTTAGATTTCCCTTTTAATTTCTTTCTCTACCTTTTCACCCCAATAATTAGTAGGTTTTAGTGGAAAAGTGATAAGTGATACATTATAGGAGCTAGCCTCATTAAAAATCCTAGAGGTCTGACCCAAAATTAAGTAACCCACAGCCTAGGGTCATTCCCATGTTAGACTAGATTTGAGCAGAGGACCTAAAAAATTATTTGCTTAGCTAGGGTGCAATCTAGGTCTACAACACCTCCTGCATAAAGAATCCTCCTAATCTATCCCTTGGTGTATTTGTGATCATAAATAATTGATCATGAGGATCAGGAACTCTTAGTACTAGTGTTGAAGTAAGGTTTAGTTTCAATTTCTAAAAAGTTAATTCACACTTGTCTAACCAGATATAATTTTGGTTCTTTCATTGCAGATAAGTAATTGGATTAACTATCTTATAAAAAATTGAAATGAACTTCCTGTAATAACCCACTAACCCCATAAAACTTCTTACCTTATTGACATTCTTTGGTGTTGGCCACTCCATAATGGGTATTATCTTTGCCAGATCTATTGAAATATCATCCATAGAGATAATATGTCCCATATATTGTAATATCTCCTAAAAAATGCACACTTAGACAACTTGCCATATAACTTGTGCTTCTACAACCATTGTAGAACCAGTTCCAGATGTTGCAGATGGTCCTCTTCATTCTTAGAGTATATAAGAATGTCATCAAGAAAGACCAAAACAAAGTGATCTAGATAATCTCTAAACACACTATTCATGATATTCATGATTGTTGTTGAAACATTTGTCAACCCAAACGGTAACACTATGAACTCATATCACCCGTAATGAGTTATAAACACTATTTTTGGAATATCCTCATCCTTTATCCTTAGTTGATGGTATCCTTATCTAATATAAATCTTAGAAAATACCATTTCCCTTCGCATCTGATTGAAAAGGTCATTTATATGAGGTAGGGGATACTTGTTTTTGATAGTTTCCTTATTCAATATTCTATAATCTATGCAAATTTGAAGAGTACCATCCTTCTTCTTGACAAAGACAACTGGTGTATCCCATGGTGACACACTTGGCCTAATCAACCCCTTTAACAATAATTCTAGGAGTTGAGCCTTCAATTCAACCAATTCAGTGGTTATCATCCTGTATGGTGCCTTAGACTATGGTTGTGATCCAGGTATGATATTGATAGAGAAATTAAACTAACATTTAGGAGGCAATCCTGGCAATTCCTCCAGAAACATATCATGAATTTTTTTAAGGAATGGATAATCTTCACTGGATGGTTCTTTAGATTACTCCATTTCATTTATTTTGATGATAAATACTTGGCATCCTTTTCCTTAAGCCTTCTTGAGTTACATTTCATAAATCTACCTAAGCTTCAACTCTTTCTTTTTACCTTGAATTTATGTCTAATTTCCAAAATCATCCAAACATTAAACCTTTTTTAGGTAGCAGTCAACCTTGGCCTTATGCTTCATAAGCCATCTGACTCCTAGGATCATATTGTATGATCCTAATGGTGCTACATAAAGATCCACTATTGTTTTGAATTTAGGCAACCTAATCTCAGCTTTAACTAAACACTTGTCAACTTTGACTTTTGAATCATTCCCATATTATATCGACCATGCATTTGCCATTATTCCAGCTCTTCTACATAACTTATTAAGCATTATAGGAGCTATAAAACATTTTGTATCCCTTGTATCTATCAAAATGGAAATAGGATGTTCAAAAAAAATAACTGATAGTTCTATGGGTTAAGCTTGAAATTTAGTTATTTATTATCAACTATGGCATGAATACATTGCTGAAATGTCCTTTACTAAGAAACAAAACCTTTGTTATTTGAATTATCCTAGGTGAACTCATGAGCATAATGCTCACCTCCACAAATGACATAATATTTAGGTGGTCCCTTCCTATTAGACTGTTGGTTTCCATTGAAATTGACTTTAAAGCCATTTACTAGTTTATTATTTCCTAAAACATTGTTGAATCTAGCATTATGGTTTTTAAATTGACTCTTAGAGTCTCTACCCCTCTACTTCCATTTATTTTTGAAAGTTGGTTTAGAAGTTCCAAACTTTTTCTTAAACTTGTCCTTGGCTTGAGTAAGAGACTTTAACTTTTGTTCCTACTTAACTTCCTTTTTGAAGACCTGGTCCATGGTATATGGTCTATGAACATCCACCTCTCCACCAATATGGGGTTTTAATCCCATGATAAACTTCTTAATTTTGAACCTCTCACTAGCCTAGTATGAGGTACATACTGAAAATTTTTGGTGATCTGTTCCTAATAGTCATTCATCAATAAGTCTCTTTGATTTAGATTCTAAAAATCTATAAGATTCTATTCAAAGTATAACTATGAAATCCACCATGATCTAAACAATGTCACAAACTGATCCCATGTAGTGGTGGTCAAGTTAAGATTCATTTCCAACTTCTTATTGGCCCGCCACATAGTTGCTTTACTAATTAATTGGTAATCTATCCAAACTACTTTGGTGACCCTTGTATAGTTTCAAATCTCAAAACACTTCTCCATCTAAGTCAGCCATGCTTTAGTTCCATCAACCAAAATAGTTCCATCGAACTTAGGTGGATTCATGTTTTTAATATCTCTAGCTAATTTCACATCCAGTTGAGCTCTTTTATCTTAAGGGTTTTACTATTTAATGGTATGCTCTTTAGGTTCATATTGATGAATTTCCTCTTCATGGCCATGAGATTCTTATTTTAAAGCTGAAATTTAATCCTTAATTTTGTTCATGGCTATGAGAATCTGATCTAACTATGTTGCTTGCTTAATGAAAAATCAATTAGGATCAAATGCAGGGTTATTATCATTGAAATTTTAAGGACCTTCTTTGGATACTCTATATTTAACCATTATATTTTTTGTTAAATATAGTGATATTAAAATGTTAGTGGAATCATTGGTTTCTAGAGTTTGAGCCGTAGTTCTGATACCACACTAACATGCCCACTCAGATTGACTTAGAATAACATGACTTTTTTTAAAAAATTTAATCAACGCATTATTTTATTAGATTTCACCATGAGAATCTATTAGTGATCAAGATATAACACTCTAAGTATATCAACTATAAACTAAACATGTAACATCTAGCTGTTAAAAATCAATAGCATTAGATGAAATAAAACATAATTGAATATAGAAAGTAATTACAGATTTCCAACCATGGCTGGTACAAACATACATCTAAATTATCAATGTACAATGAGTAAATAGTTAAATCTCATCAGGGATAATGTTTCAATAATAATAAATATAATTACAAGATCTAATATACAAGGTTCCATAGAGCATGAGTTTCCTGAACTCTAGTATCTATGGCAATCTCAAGTGTAGTCTCCAAATAAGTACTATTATGTGGAGGAAGAGCATCATCTGAGTGATTTTACACACCAACCATAGACCATAAATCACTCACACATTTCCTAATCAGAGAATGGCCCTCCCTTCATGGATTAGTAGATAGTGATGGTACAAGAATTTAGAGAGACAAGCTAGTACCTGTGTGTTGTAAGATTTATAATACATGATGTGTATCATAAAAAAAATACTTTTTAATATGATATCACACAAAAAAATAAATCATACATATGAAATGACAATGTCTAACTAACATTATATTGGCTAAATTTTTTAATAGTTATTGATCTCTAAGATCAGTCAACTTCATACATACCATTTGATCAAATTACCTCCATTTGGTATTGGTGATGCTAGTAAGCTAATAAAGTCTATCTCACTACTTACTTAGTAAAAAAAATACAAAATTTGATTAATATAAACATAACCAATAGATTCATATAGATTACTTCCTACTAGTAGGCATAAAACATGCTAAACACATGACTAATCAAAATGCATACATTTAGTCCATCAAATGTATGAATGATTCTCCACATATTATTTGTCACATAAATAATAAACATGACAAGTACAGTTCATACCAATAGAATATAATCTATATTTAGACTGTATATTCTAATTTCTGTAAGTAGATTCAAATATAGTACATTCTATGATAAGCACTAAAATCACAATCTATCATTTTTATGTACACATTACTCAATTTCAAATAGTCAATCATAATAAAGAAAGTCATAATTCTCATGACAATATGATCTTTCATTTAAACAATTTTTTATATTTTTAAGAGGTTGTATGCATATATAAATAATGTTCTATACTTCAAGAATCCGTGATTTAATTTTTAACATATAAAAAACTATAAATGTAATTATACTTTCCATGTAATAATATATACTATATATGTATATGCACTTGTACATATTAATATACTCATAATATGCACACCACAAAAGTTTTCAATTAATATATAAATAATGTATGTAAATTCCAACAATCATTTATAATTCTAAACAAAGATTTCTTATGATTTCAACAATCATTATAATCCTCTTATTCACAAAATACATTGATAATTTACTATAAGATATTAATATTTTCATAATATTAATGAACGAAGTATTATAGTTTTTTTTTAAAAGCCTGGTAAACTTTTTAACATGACCGGCGGTGCTGGCTAGACACACCTAATACCAGTACCACGGGGCGAGGGGAGACTAGAAGTTGAGACCAGCAGAGCCACAACGGAAATACTTAGCCAACCAGGTTAGGGCCCCCACCTTGAATGGAGTATTATAGTTAATAGACCATTTATATCCATATCTTTCTCTTCTTAAATTAAATCACCATGTAGTTATAACATACAACACTCACACAGTTTATCATAAAGATCACCATTTTTGACAATTAATCAGAATAATAGTTATAAAATATATATTATGGTTTTTATTATGACAATATATAAATCGCTCTCCCTTATTTATCACATCCCAATATTTTGATTATGTGTATATAATATGACATATAAATCATTGGGTGCTCTAATACTAAGGATTAAATTATCAAACCATATTAATCTTAAGAATATCAATATTTCAACCTTCAAATGTGATATCTTTGTTCGATTTGATCCATATATAAATAGATCATGGATCAAAGAATATATTTGCTTGGTAAATAATATCATGGTGGATCAATATCAACTAATCAATATCACATTCCTCAATATCCATAATTTTGATATACCTAATAAAGAATATATATATATATATATATATATATATATATATATATATATATATCATTGTTCATATATATATAGTTTGCTATATAAACAATATTATTATACTCAGATCATTATATAGTTCATTGACTTTAAATGATAACCCACACACAACTGGTAAATACACTATCCATTCATTATAATATACATAGTTCACAATATTTATGAGTAATATAACATATACAATATATTCTCACTATCAATAATGGTTTCATCAATGATAGTTTAAACTGGTAAATCACAATATATTCTCAATATATTTACTAGTAAATCCCAGTGTTAATGAAATATTGAGAATACTCAATATTCCCCTCTGCAACAATACATATTGATTTCACCATGAAATATATTCCCCTCTGCAACATTATTGCTGTTGATATTCACATATTAGCTTTTCTGGTATACTCAATACTCTTAATATTCTCAATATATTTACACTTTATATGTTCTCAATATATTGATTATCATAATAAAATCAATATATTGTAACAATATATTCTCAATCTATTATGATTTACCATTATTGGGGTGTTACATTGATGTATATATTTTGAGTAACATAATATAATCAATGATAGTTTAAACGGGTGGCAAAGATCTAGATAATCAAATAGAGCTAACTATGCCCACTATATACCATAAATGACAATATTCTGAACACAATTTTTTTTTAAATTTCTCAAAATTAAACTGATAATGCCTACCGCACAAAAGCTCCCACTTAGAATCAAAGAATCTCCTCCCTTTCTCTCTACTCACTCTTCTCCCTTTTGTGTTGCCTTCTCTTTTTCCCTTCTTACTCTCCTTCTCTCCTTCTCTTCTCCTCTTTGCCTCTTCTTCCTTCTACGCCATGCTTTTTTTCCTTTTCCTTGTTTGCATGAATATATTATTCTCTTTAAAGCTCTCTCCCTTAAGTTTGATGTTTTTTTCTTTTTTCCATTATTATAATTTGCTTTATTTCCTAATTATTTTACAATGCAATACTTTTGCTAATTACAACTCAATTGATTTATTTGTTTTTCCTCATATATATATATATATATATATAAACTTAATAATAAATAATCACTTAATATAAATAAATAATCATATTGATTTAATAAAAAATATGATTAATATAAAGTCATCTACTTTTTGTTATCAAAAATGGTAAATCACACACCATCATACCAATCCGGGTTATAACAACATAATTATTGTGTCATATAGGTTATCTGTGTCTTTCATTATATATATATATATATATATATATATATATATATATATATATATATATATAAAGGCATTTAAGGCATATAAAGATATTCCCAACATCATAAAGATAACCGGCTAATGTTCTCAAACATTACAAAGTCATGATGATTAGTCTATATATGGTAGTCCCAAATACTATTCACACAAATTTATGACCTCAAAAAAATATTAATAATCATGACATAGGCAAACAATAACATTATACATCCAAATCTACTTATAGAAACCACAACGTAACCACAAGATATTAATTCTATATAAGCATTAAATTGAGGTAACACACCACTGATATGCATAAACAATTATCTAAATATAAGCAACATCAAAAAAATGTACTAATGCTAACCATTTAAAGTATGCAAATAATTTGTACTATTTGACATGGTGTGTGCATGGGTTCTAGCTGTTCCTCTGTTGTCCCCTAACACCTTCATCTAAGCCACCCTCTCTATTGATGCTCTCCTTGTGTGATGCTCTGAGGGAAGAATCTCTCTTGTATCATACTCATGACAAGAAGGTAGTTAGTTCATAACATCGTGACATATATCATAAAATACTATTGCAATAATAAATCATGATCATAATGTAATAATATACCATACAACTAAACTCATAACAATGCAACTATGTAATCAAAGTAACATTCGACTGTCCCATAACAACACATGACTTACAACTTAGTTAAATAATAATCAAATCAAATTATCAACCATAAAAATCCATCGATATCAAGTGAATTTGCTTGGTGAGAAATCAGGATGTAACACAAACTCTTGTAACTAGTATTGCTATTGTTATAATTTCCCTCTCGGTGACTTATAGACAAATCAAACCAACTAACCAAATAGTGTAGGAAAGATAACCAATGAGTCAACCCTTAAAAACTATATATAAAAGAGTTTTTTACAACTATAACCACATCTTAGAAGGATACAAGAGAACTTGAGAATAAGACATCAACATCAACTATTCTCCCTTTTTAGAACCACTTAAACATATGATAATTTAGTTAGGATATTTTATAGGGACCGTCACAAACCATTGAGCTCCTTTGTTACCTTGCACCTTTTGTCATTTTTTGTCCCATAATGTTGATGGTACAATGCCATCATGTGTTCACTAGTATGGATAGTACAAGGCAACATGAATATGATGGATAAGGGGATGTTGCCAAGGCTATGAGATGCAAACAAGGCTTTGATATGCCACAAGAAAGTAATGGAAAGCTCTGTATTGCATGAAGACTAAGGATGGGTTACTCATAGGCTATTAGAGTGTGCATTTCTCATGCTTTCTAGGTTTTATCTAGGTTGTTTGTCTTTTCCTAATTTTGTCTTATGTGAAGATTTATCCCACATTGGTTAGTTAGGCTAGTTTGTGCTTTTGCCTTGCCTACTTGTGCAAGGGCTTTCTAGTGTACTAGAATATTTTTGTGAATATCATTTGATTTATCTTATCTTTGTATTTCATTTGTTTACAAGATTATCATGATGTTCTTGTTGTCAATGTTTTAGACTATTGGATTATAATGATATTGTTCTCATTCCTTTCATGGTATCAGAGCTTCAAAGTGTTACAAACATTTGTTGATAAGTTTCTATTCAATTTGAAAAGTTTCTACTTCCCCTTGCCACTCAAAATTGTCTCCTTATTCTACCAACCCTAGGTCATCTTTATCATATTATTCCTTTTTATAACTATGTGTTGGAGGAGATCGAAGGTGCTTAAGGAGGTGGCATCATTTTTTTAAGTGAATTTTGTTTTTTGCCTACATATATATTCCACCCGCTAAGGCATTGGATTTTTTGCCTAGTGTCCTTTGAAGAGGAGGCATTGGAAATCAAACAAACAAAGTGGAAATCAAGGTTGAAGCAAGGATGATAGGTAAAGGAGAAACCAAGCATTAAAACTACATGGATAGGTCTAAAGAGTGATTTTGGGTCTTTGTTGGCATTAGACTTTTTTAAAGTCCTGTGTGTCATCTATATGGACTATGTTCCATTTGTAATGGCCTGTATTTTAATTTGTAGTTCTAAATTTTTTACTAAAACCTGTGCTTAGATTTGTGAGTCATCCTACTCTACTCTTGGTCAAACTAGCCTTCCAGGTTTTTATGTGGCTGCTATACTCTGGTCTCCATGCACTTAGTCATCGTCCACTTGTCTCATGGCCTAGTTCAAGTTAAATCTCCTTCCAATGGGTCAAGGATGTCTTGCTTTGTAGTTGCATTGTATTAGCCTGTGGGTGGCATCCTATATTTTAGCTACGTTGGACTGTGTAAGCCATTCCTCTCAGCATGGAGTTGTCTAGTGTGGAAGGATAACAAACTGCATTGGAAGAGGCATCTACTAGGCCTACCTTATTTTTTTGTCCTATCTAGCTCCATATCCAAAACTTTTCCCTAGATATGTTGGTATTTGGAAGATAGTGTTGCATTGGTATCAAGATTGCTAGGCCAAGTGGTGTTGATTTTCTAAAATGACATGTTCTATGATTTTTTATTGACTTTTGCTTCATCTTGGACTGCATGGAATCTTATGGAAGCCTAGTGAATTGAAAGAGGTCAGTGAAGCAAAATAAGGCACTGGTTATTTTGTCTTTTATGGGTGACATCCTTCGTTATTGTGGTGTTGTCAAAACACATTGGCAACAATTTATTAGGTAGTGTCCTATATCTCTACTCACACCAGCTTCCTTGGTAGCTGAGATGTGAAAAATAACTATAATCCATCTTTTCTCCTCTAAAAAACAACAAATATTTCATTATTTTCTTTATTAAGTTATTTTTTACCTCAAGAGGAAGCATATTTTGCTTGCACGTGTATAGAGGTAACTAGAAAATTATTTTTTCACTTTAGTTCACTTCATAACATTCATGGTTTGATTTTAGTTCCAATAAGTGGTTGGAATCCTACCTTATTTTTCAATTTGGTCACTAAAATCAACTTATAGTGTAAATTGTAATGTTTTTGACCCATTTTATGAAAATTTGTAAAGCCTATAACTTTTGAACTATAATTCAAAATCGAGTTCCATTTTTTTCAAAAGCATATGGTTTTCAATTATTTATCCATTCGTGTTATCACTTTTTAAAAATCCACTAATTTTATAAAGTGCCAAATTTGTTTTGGGGGGGCTTACATATTTTTAGGGGTTTATTTGTTCATTATCATTCTTTGAATCAGGAGTTGTTATTGAGGAGATCATTTTTTATCATTTCCAAATTATTCCTTGTATTTTGATAATGAAGCCCTTCAACACCTCAAATTACACTACTTAGAAAATAAAAATGAAGATACACCTTCAATTGAAAAGCTTATAGAGAATGGTACTTGGTGATCTTCCTAACTTCTCCGATGAGGAAGATATTGCCTAGATTGCATCTATGCAAAATGAGGCTCTTCACTTGATTTGCCTCAATGTTTAAAATAGCTTGCACATTCATACTATGGATATCACATCACCAAAGGGAGCTTGGGATGCTATTGTAGACTTCTTTGAGGAGGATATTGAGTTTTTTGGGTTTTCTAACACCTCTCTTACTCCACCTCCTATTCCAATTCCTTTTCTCCTATTAGTGAGGATTTATATTTTGACTATGACATGGATGATGTTTCTCCATCTCCTTCTCCTCCTATCAGTGAGGTTTTCTTTTTTTGTGATGTACTCTCTCCTCCTACTATAGTTTCTTATGATGACACATCCTTGATGGACATTGCTCTTCTTTTTATCGTTCCACCTATATGGGATGAGTTTCTACCAAACATGGGATGTTTATTTGTAGAACTCCATTTGTTTTTATGCAAGATGTTGAGCCACCACATATTATCACTTCAGAGGACTTTATAAGTTTCAGTGAGATTATAATTTTTGGTCATTATGATCCACTTCCCATGAAAATTCTTTAATAAAATGTTCCATGTCTTTCTTCTGATCGGTCTTCTTCCATGGCATTACATTTAATTCATGTGCATGATCTTGCTAGACTTATGCCATACTTTAGATTTAGAGATCTTTGTATAGTTACCTCCATCTTCTATTGTGGATTGGGTAGACTTTTATTACACCATTCGTGTCCTTATTTTTATAAAAGGAAGAAGCATTTTTCAATGTAGATGAATCTTCTATAGTCTTCTAGTCAAGGATCTCAACATCGACACTAGTCATCTTATGATTTCAACTTAGAGTATCAATAATTTCAATTTTGACAATAGTTATCTTTAGGGGGATTCTATATAAAGTCTTTCCTTCCTTCTTTTACATCATTTTGGGGGGGGAAGAGTTTTGTTTCTACGGGTTTTTTCTTTTTCTCCACTTCATGGATATATATCATACATGAGTACCTTATCAGGCCTAGTTATCGGGACTCATACTATGGATATGTCACTATATAATTTTTAGCTATTTTTACTTCCTAGCTTCACTTGAGGGAAGGGGGGTGTTAGAGTATGTATTTCTCATGCTTTCTAGGTTCTATCTATGTTATTTATATTTTCATAGTTTTGTCCTATATGAGGATTTATCCCACATTGGTTAGTTATGCTAGTTTTTGCTTTTTCCTTGTCTATTTATTGAAGGGTTTTGTATTGTACTAGTATGATTTTTTGAATATCATTGATTTATCTTATCTTTGCATTTCTTTTGTTTGCAAGCTTATTTTGATGTTCTTATTGTCAATGCTTCAAACTCCTAGCTTGGAATGATATTGTTTTCATTCCTTTCATAGGCTTGATCTTTCACACTTGGAAATATTGTTAGTCATTATGTTGAAACACATATATGATATAAGGAACTTTGTCAAGAATCTTAACATATGAAAGATTTTCAAAACAACTTGACTTCTAAAGCTTTTCTAAGCTAAATAAATTTAGATGCTTAAGCTAATATTCTACAAGTATGCAATTAAAATCTTTCTCGGGGATATATTTATATAAATAAAAGTTGGGTATCCATTTTGAGGGAAATGTAGGTATGTTGATGACAATAAATGGTGACTTCTGTGAGGAAATATTGAAAATTACTAGAATTCAGGATTCTTGGTTAATATCTAAAGATACACCCAAACTTCCCATGGAAATCTCATGTTACTTATAAAATGTGAAATTTCAGGTTATCATGCAACCATGGGATGAGGAAAGTTAAAACATTAAAGCAAGTGTCATACCTATGTGTGTAGTGAAGCAATTACTACCTTCCATAGTCTCAGATAGAGTGATTACAAAATCATCAAGCCAAAAATTATGATGGGCATTTTATCACTTTATTTTTCTTTTAGGCTCACAAGGGTTGGCACGGGCATTGCTTTGTTACCATCCATGCATTCATATCCCCAACAATGATACCTTTGGATTTTTTATAGGTCTTGATCCACTTCCATCTAGGTGGGAAAGCCTATGGTGGAGGTTACCCAAATCACCCTTTCCCATGAGAAGACTTAATCTTTTTATTTTGGTATTCAAATTCTTTTTTTTTCTTAGATTTTGATTTTATTTTCACTAAGGGACTTGGGAACCAATACTATTGGGTGGACGGATTTATCAAAAAATTTTTTTGAATCATATTTCTCGAGTCATCAAACTTTTCTCATGAAATTATTTATATGTTTGTAGGTAAAACCCACTTGTGATGCATCAACATTATTCAACTTGTTAATAACTTGTTGGAAGGAAGTCTAAAATTAAATAGAACACCAATTTTTAATGAACCATCTTGGTGTAAACTCATATTCTTCATAGTTTTCTAAAATTCAAATACATGATAGTGTCATAGCTATTGGACCCTAAATTTTGGCTTAGAGTTTTGACATTTTAGCATGGAACCAACACGATGCAAAATGAGTTTGGTGTAGAAGTTGAATGGCCCAGAAAATCCATGGTGTGGAACCCATAGGGTATGAAAGAACAAGGGTGCAGATGCACCAGTGCGAGAGGACCTAGTCAAGAAGAGAATTAACCATGAGGAACCCGAGAGCATAGGCCTCAGATTAATAGTGAAAGACTTGGGGAGTGCATGAGAAGTGAAAGATGTTTAAGGAGTGATTATTTAGGGTCAACCAGACCTTATCCATCAAAATTTTGCACTGGCTTGTAAGTAGATAAAAACATGGTAGCAAGGATCTAGCATAAAGCGAGTATATAGGAGATGCAAAGGCTCAGGCCTTAGGAGAAGTTAGTTGATAGAGTACCATGAATCTCAGTTTGTAGAGATTTTGTTGGTCAATTAATCCTATCATTATTATTGTAAATACTTGGTCAGGGATAAATAAGTATAAATACCCTTTTTATAAAGCACTGTGATGATGGATTTTATTGATAATACTTTGCTAAAGATTAATATATGAGTTGTGTATATTATAACCATTTTTTTATTCATGTTCAATTGAATGGATAATTGTGTATCTATGATAGGTTGAGTTGAGCACTTGGTGATTGGAACTTAGTATGAAATCTATACAAATCTTTTCTGTTTTCTAAATAACAATCTTAGAACTCATGTCACTCTTTTGTGTGGTTATGGTGGTTATATATGTAATGATACCAAGATTAAATTAGTTTATATTTTTATCGATGTAACATCTAATTAAATATATGTTTAACCTAAAGAATATAACTAAGTTAATGTTACTATGTAACATAACCTACGAGAACTAGTCTCTAGATGTGCGCTTCGAGTGAGTGCACAAGACCATAGTCTTACATAAAAGGGCCAATGCGCTAGCTCATAGGGATACAATTTAGTGCTAAAGCTCTATTAAGAATAAAATCCTAACATTTTGGTTCTATTACCAAGAGCTATGGTAGTTTATGCACGATGATGGAAGATGTTTGAGCGTATCACCCTTGAGAGTATTGAGCAATGTATTATTGGAGTTGAAGATAATTTTACAGTTCCCTACCTTGAACCATGAGTTTTTGCATGGTAGTGGCTAGAACAAAATCTCCACAACACATTGTATGAAACTTTATTTATTGAGATTCTGGTTCTTTTGCACACTGGCTATCTGCGTATGCTCAAAGATGATCACTAAACCTTGGGAGAAGATAGTCTTGGATGTTAAAATGATAAAGATTTTTGAAATGACTCAAAAAACCATGGATATGATCTATTAACATTTTTTGGAGAGGAATTTTGAACATCTACATTCTGGAGTATGTTGTAACTACCTATTCTTGTCTTAAAGAAACCAAGTTCCAGTTTTTTAGAGAACCACATGGCCGTTACATTATAAATCAAGAATTTATTTATTGAATATGGAATTTAGACTATGCCAATGGAGAGATAAATTATTATTTTCATGAGCCACACACTTGAAAGGGGGTAGAGAATAGTTGGTAAAAAAATTGTAGGTTTAGAATGGTAGCCAACCAGTGGGCATTACAATAGTGAAAGTATGATGAAGCTCAACAGAGTATTATAGGAATAAGCAGTGTGAGAAGATAATGAGAGAACTTAGGAAGTGTTTTTAGGATTTATAGGGAAGAAAAAACACATAAAGAGGACCCCATCACTTTCAAACTGCACCCCATACCACTTTTATCATACAAAGGAGAAACTAGTCAGATGGCCAAAAATAAAGAACCAAGTCTGAACCAACCAAGCTCTCCAACCATAGTGCACACTCATGATTTTAAATTAGACAACATATGTATACATAATTGGGATATAGATAGCATGGAATCAAATATTGAACCTGTAAGAGATATTATAGCTGAGCCATTTGTAACTCATACAAACTTCACACTTTCTTTCCCTCTTTAAGGGAATTACATGGCTCAATTTTGAATACGTGATGGACCTAGAATTCAAAGTGGATATAACATGAGCCCAAATTTGATTAATCAACCAGTTACACTACCTCACAGCATGGGGGTTGCTATTGGAGTCACTAGAGGCAGACTAGGAGGTGGCACAGGAGGAAGTGGTGGACTTCTCCCTTAAGGGATAGGATTTATAGATTTTCAACAACCACTAGTTCAATCACCTTAGCCAAAAATGGTATATTATGAAATGAAACTTCACTTACCTAAATATCGATGCATGAAGAATGTATTAGAACATGTCTATAAGTTTGAACTCATTTGGAAGGTGTGAGGCATTACTTCTTTTGAGAGAAAAGCCACACAGTTCATAACTATGATTTTGGAGAGAGCACACAAATGGTATAGAAAGTTTGACACTCAACAAGAAGTGGTTGAATATGATCAACTTAAAATGTCATTCCTTCAAAAATTTGATATTCCTAGATTTGAATAACAAAGCATAGTTGTGCTGAAGGACATAAAGTAGGAACATACTAAAAGTGTATGAGAGTATGATGCAAGGTTCAAAATGATTTTATCAAAGCTATCATTTGAGATCAATGCAGGTCAACATGCAAAGTGGTTTATAGGAGGATTGCTGCTTCTTTTTTTATGCACACTATCCTAGAAGACCTTCACTAGCCCATGAAAAGCTTTGGAAGCTACCCTCTACACTGAAGCAACTGGTAGTATTGATACTGGGATAAGTCCTTTAATTTAAGCCTAGATAGATTTAATGGCATCAAAACTCAAGAAAATAACTAAAAACTATACACATGATACTCGTAGTGGCCTCTGGTACACTTATTGTGAGTCTAAAGGACATACTCAAAGTAATTGCCTACACAAGAACATTTGATTTATACTGAAGTAGTCATGTAAACTATGTCATGAAGAGCATGATGTATTATCTTATCCTATTTTACAATGAGATACACACTCCAAAGTGTCTGAGTATTGTAAAATATGTGATGCCTACACTCATGACACTAATGATTGCCAACTAATTAGTGATATCCATGAAGCACACATGCATGACATGCATCAAACCTTGGTGGCCAATGATCAGGATAATAATGGCTATTGTGGTCAAGGTAGAGGATGAGGATGAGGAGGCGGTCATTTCACACCTAGGACATATTACAAGTGTGTATCCCTAGACCAATATCAAAGAGATTATCTAGTCTACCCTATATGTGATTTTTGTAAAAAGGACCACTGGTTGGAAGAGTAACCTAAATTATACACAACTATCACTGAGGGAAATGAAAAGGGTGCTGATATGATTCAAATTGAGAAACCACATTAGAATGTGCATTCAGGCACCCTAATAATTCAAAAAGTGAATATCACTATGTGTAGTGGAGGATAATCTTAGTCTCCTCTAATCCTATTGAGAAGGTAAAACATGAAGAGCCATGAGTGAGGAAGTACCCTGATGCTTAGCAATAGAAGGATGTGCTCTAGGACACTATGATATTGGTACAAGAACTTCAAGGAGAAATTTAATTTATCAAAGATAAAGAGGCAACACAATGTGTTGATATGCAGAAGGAAGCAAAGCCTCAAAACATGGCATGAGATGACTTTTATGAGCTTTACAAGCATATGCTAGATGAATATATTATACCATAACTAAGTGTGTGTCTTAAGAATTAGGTATGATCACCAAATGATGCTCAACCTAAAGTAACTCAGTAGACTAAGGATCATCGATTGAATCATGCTTGACAACAAGAAAATCCTATTCCTCCTACTCCTCTAGAAGATAAAAATATACCAGTAAATGCTACCATCGATGGGTGGGTAATTTGGGACATCCTAGTTGACACTAGTGTTGAAGTTAACATCCTCACCAAGGATGCATGACATAAAATGACTAGTCTAACACTACAACTTTCACCACATGTGTTATTCACAACTAATAAAATTCATGCTCTACCCATTGGTGTCCTCAAGAATGCAAAGGTTGATATACTTGAAATACCTTATAAGGTTGACTTTGAGGTTCTCGAGTTAGTAGAGGCTAATGATTTCTCAAATATTTTGGGATGACCTTGGTGTTATGAAAATAATGCAGACCTAAGTTTAAAGAAGCATTGCATCAGTTTTGAGAATGCTTATCAACATGTTGTTATTCCCCTAGATCAAACACATGGGCCCCCTTACATAGAACATGTCAATGTGGAAGAAGATATTAACCACATATTTAATGTCATTTCCAGGAATGATGAGAAAAGGGATGATACTCCTAATGGAATTTTAAGATGGTCAAACACTTAGTCCTTTTTTGACACTATAAATAATGCTTTAATTTATTGGGCCCATGGTGACTAGGACCTCACCAAAAGAGTATGTAGTACCATTAACAATCAAGATAATGTTTTGCATCAGTATCATAAATGGCATAGGTTCATTCACCTTGTCATCAACTAAGTCATGAGGGGACCAATGATAGATTCACCTCTAGAAAGACTCGATGAAGCTCCATGTTTCCATGGATAGATGAAAATCCATGATATTTTCTAGTGCCTTGAAGAGTTTTATCACAATGACATGGACCGTATTCAATCCTTGGTTCAAATTTTTGATGGTACAATTGCAAGATGGTGGTGAACCCATTGTGACAGAATTATCTAGTGAGATCAACTATGCTCAACCTTACATCACCAGTTTCATCACAATAACAAAGTCAAGGGAACATTCAACTATAGTAGAGTACAAGCACCTGAACCCAACATAGAAGCTTGTGAGATAATATGGACAGATGAAGAGTCTTACTTACCAGAGTAATTTTGGGTGCATGCATTATATGGGTCTTTATGCACCTAGGCATGGGCATGGTATATTCATGAAGAGTGACACATGGGTAATCGATTTTGGCACCTCTTAAAGGATAACATGAACTCAACACTATCTTATTCTTCTCCAAAGATGGATTTACACTTGACACTCTAGGCCATACGTGAAGTAGTTATAGGTGACCCGATCCCCCCTTGAAGATCACCTAAGAAGTATCCATCATGTCACATAATAAGGTATACATCTCTTTAATGAACCATTGTCACAATTTTTTTGCATGCCAAAACTAGTCCTTGATCAAGATTGACATGAAGTGTTATGTAAAGGAAAATAAAATCTAGTGTTTCAGGTAGAAGAATTTGAAGGATCTAATCCACTTGACCCTTTTTCAAAACATTTAGATGTTCCTATGGAATATGGCACATGAAATTTTCATTAAATTGGTGATGATACAAATAACCCTTACTCTGGGCCAATTCAGACTGTCCAACATAACATTGGCATGGAGCAAGAACCAAACATGACTACTCTAGGTAATTACTAGACTGACACAAAAATTTCAAAAATATTTAAATTATTAAAAGAATATCAAGATGTCTTTCCAAGGAGATACATCGAGATGAAAGGAGTTCATCCATCCTCAGGAAATATGCATATCAAACTTGTTGACAATGCTTGACTAGTTAGAAAAAGGCCATATAGGATGAATCCTAATCTATGGGAATGCATCAAAGAAGAAATTGATAGTATGCTACGTGTTGGAGTAATCACCCCTATTGATGAATTTGAGTGGGTTAATCCCATTCTTTTTAAGTATAAATAAAGATAGATGCATATGAATTTGTATTGATTATCAGGTTCTTAATGCATCTTGTGTCACTAATCCTTTCTAACTACCATTCATAGAGGAAATTCTTGAGGGTGTTACTAGGTTTGAGATATATACTTTTATATATGGATTTTATGGATACCATCAAATCCAAATCATTGAGGAGGACCAACCAAAGATGATGTTTGTTATTGAATGACACTCATTCATGTATATTGTCATGCCTTTTGGGTTAAAGAATGCACCAACTATGTTCTCACATATATATTTTGAAGCCTATAAAAATTTCATCCATAAGTTCCTTCAAGTCAAATTGGATGATTAGATGGTCTATGGCTTGGTCAAGGACCATTTATCTAACCTAAGGCTCATGCTTGAGTGCTGTCGAGTCTTACAAATATCACTGAACTTAATGAAGTGCCTATTTTCTACACCTTTCGATGTGCTTCTAGGACACATTATTTATAAATATGGACTTATGGTAGACCCAAAAAAGGTATCCATTATTCTTCAACTCCCAACACCCAAGTCTTAACATGAGGTCTATGCCTTTCTAAGACATACAAGTTACTATAAAAAATTCATCAATGGATATGCAAATATTGTTATGCCTCTAGAGGAACTTCTAAAACATAACAAGTAGTTCACATGGACTTACTTGTATCAAGAAGAATTTGAGACCTTAAAGGACAAGTTGGTGACTGCTCCAATCTTTCAGCTCCCTAATTGGATAAGACAATTTCACGTCTATGTTGATATGTCTAGAATGGTAGTTGGTGAAATTCTTACGCAAATAGGGGAAGGTCACCTTGATCATCCAATCTACTTTTCTAGTAGAAAAATCACTCCATCTGAGAGGAATTACACCACTAGGAAGCACAAAGCATTGTCAATGGTCTATGCTTTGCAGAAGTTCTAATAGTACTTATTGGCAACACCCTTTGTATTTTATACAGATCATGAGGCCTTGAAGTACTTAGTAAACAAACCCATGTTACATGGATAATATGCCACTGGATAGTGTTATTCTAAGAGTTTTAATTTTTTGTCATGATCAAACCTACAAAATATATTTGTGGCCTTGACCACTTGTCTCGAATTGAGTCTAAAGAGCCATTGTGTGCTATTGAAGATGACTTGTTTGATGTTCAAATCTTCTATGTTACTCATATACTTGAGGAGATGGAAGATATTGTATCCTTTTTAACTATTGGCTCAACACCTGACTATCTCACTCTAAAGGCCAAGAAATAACATAAAATATGTGCCATACCTTTTCAAGTCATAGGAGGGGATATTTACAAGTTTGGTCATGATAAGGTTCTTTGACATTGTGTTATGAAACATGAGCATTTTGAGGTACTTCAAAAAGTTCATGAAGGTATTGTTGGAGGACACTATGCTGGAAAGGCTATCACATGCAAAGTTTTACTAGCTAGATTATGATGGCCTACTCTTTTTAAAGATGCTAAGGTATATATTAGGCAATGTGACATATGTCAGTGTGTAGGGAAACTAAACTGATGAGATGACATGAATCTATGATCAATTATCTCTTAAGAACCATGTGAGAAATGGGCCATAGATTTTTTTGGCCCCATCACTCCAGTTGGATAATGAACAGGTTCATGGTATATCATCACCATGACTAACTATATGACGTGCTAGATTGAAGTTATGCCTAGAAGAGATTGTAATACTACCACTACTAAGTGCTTCATTTAAGAGCATATTATAACTTGGTTTTGATACCCATTAAGTTTCACTAGTGATTCATAGCACCCTTTTCCTAAATGAAACTATTCATGTCTTACTAATTGAGTTCATGATTTCACACCACAAAATGACACCATATCACCCTCAAGCCAATATAACTACCAAGAATTTCAATTATATCCTAGGCACCATCCTAAATTTTTTTTTGTAATATTGGCCAAACTAATTAGCATGATAGAGTGCCTGTAGTATTATGGGCTTACCAAATAACTTATAAGTGCTTGAACAAGTGCACACCATTTAATTTAGTATACGATAAAGAACCAGTCCTTTGAGTCTAATTTTTGGTACCATCTCTTTGAATTACAAATGTAAGATAATTAGATGAGGAGTCATCCTTGAAATCACACCTAGATACTTTGTTATAGCTTGATGAAGCCCATTTCCTCACTCATTGGATTCAGGATGTGGAAAAATGCAAATAGAAAGCATGACATGACTGCCACATAAAGCACAAAACATTTTACCTAGGAATGAAGGTTTTAATATATGACTCCAAGTTCATGCACCATTTTGGAAAACTTTGGATTGAATGGGATGGTCCTTTTATCATTCATAGCATTCAAACTACTAGAGCTTGTTAGTTACAAAGGTTGGATGGTCAATTCCTTCCTGGGCACTACAATGGTATCCAACTTCAATCGTATTTCACTTATAAGTAGTTATAGTATTGAAAACAATAAGGCTTATGCCATTAGTTTAGGATTTCCTATTTTTCTATAAAAGCATTGCCTTTGTTGCATGTAACTTTTCATTAATGTATTTGTTTTTAAATTTTGTACCTGTATTTTCATGGAGGACCACAACTCAATTTTAGTGTGGAGTGAGAGATATTTAAATTCATGATTAAAGATAGGTGTGCAAGTTACTTGAGGTAAAAAAGGTACTCAAGGTGTGAAAGGTACTTAGGGTGCATAAATGTTTAAAGGCATGAAAGTAATTAAAGTCACAAAAACTACATAAGCCTAAGGATAGGGTGTTCCTGCCAAAATGTTTGAAACTTTAAAATACATATAGATGTCTTCCACTCCATGAAAAGTGTGGGACATATTTGTCTTCCACTTCAAATGAAGGCATGAGATGGGAGGTGTCATTAATACAAATGAATAAATGGTTGCAAGAAATGTGCCAATGGTGTGACAAGACAATACCATTAAATGCATTAATGATGAGAAGTGATGATCGAAAAGTGGTGGTCATTAACAAATGCATTTATGACAAGAAGTGATGAATGAAAGGGATAGTAAATATGATTAACTCCTTCAAGCCTCTAAAAAGGTGAGTTAACTCATTGTTATGTTTTACCTTTATGATTATTTGAAATTACAAGAATCGAGAACTGAGAATGAAGAAATACCAGAGCTAAGAGTGAAGAAAATAAGATCAATTCTAGAGATATAATATAAAGCATCATGAGTTGATATACATGTATTAAGCTAAGTGTTAATTTATGTGAGTAAAGCACAGGGTAAATCTAAGACATGGCCATGATAAGGAAGGATTTTAGGTTATAGGTTATAGGGGAAGTCCACCATTAGAGGGCAGTAAAGCTCAAAATGCTGAAGTCATTAACTGTAATCATGTATTCCTTTGGTAACATTTGATGGCCATGCCTCAACCTTTGAGCTCCTTAGAGGGTGATGCAACCTAAAAAAGGCCCTAAGGACTGATGCATTATCAATGATACCAGAGTAGGAGGAGGTAATTGGAGGATAAGCCATATTCATTAGAGAAAAGACACCCAAATAACAAGCATAACATGTAGAAAGAGGAGAAGCTAGTATGGTGTGATGGGCCAAGAAGACTCAATCATCTTCACCCCCACCACTGATGATTAAAGAGATACAATATATTGAAATGGTGTTGTGCATTGGAGAACTTGGTCTACAAGGTGCCCAATTGCACTATCTTTGACTACAACCATCATCAACCTAGGAATGAGGTTGACTTACAAAATGATTATCGAGTCAAGTGACAAAATACCAAGAATTAGTTGGTGTATGATCTTAAGATTTTTAACACCTTGGATGCTATGAGGTTGTTCCAACTATTTAACTTGCCTTACTTTGGAAAACCCATGGAGTTATCAAGTTCCTTCTCTCGTGCATCCATGAATACTATCTCTACTTCACCAAGCACATCATGAAGATCACACTCAAGAGGATATGCAAGGTATCAGGGCTGCAGTGTTCAAGATTGGATGTGGCCTATGACTTGAGGGACATTGAAGAAGTTAAAAAGATAAACATAGTGTTGATGTATTAGAAATAAGGACACACCATGTATATTAAAAAATTGTAGGATCTTTCCCTCTAGGTTATGGTGTGGATCATCATGACAAAGATTAGTAGGATCAATCATTGGAAGGAAGTCGACATGGTGCACCTCTACATCACCTACCAAGTCACTCAAGCCTTGAAATATAATTGGGCTATGTATTTTAACCACAAAATTATCAAGGATGTAGAGAAAACCCATTGTATCCCTAGTCATAGTTTTCCATGGGGAGTATTTCTCCTTTTGATGGTTTTTTATGAGATTCATGTACCAGATTACACCATAAAAGCATTGAAATGGGCATACTTGCCTAAAAATAGGTCCCCAACCAAGTGATATAAGGAATTCATGTGCCCAAGGCATATCATGCCCTCCTACAAGATAAATATGAAGTATTGGCTCGATAGTATGAAGGAGGCATTTGGGAATGAATGGCACATCCTAAAGGATTTACCCCCTTAGTCACTGAGCAAGTGTAATTCATAGTGAAACAACACTTCTCTCTCATACACATTAGGATGGTCCCTTATAAAGAACTCTCTACATGGTTAAAGTTATTATATGCCTTTTTGGCATGGTACTTCATCAACTCTATGAATCGAATCTATGATTCACAACCTATTACCTTAGAGGTAGACAAGATTAAATTGGAGATTCATACTTTCTAGAAGATGCACATCTATTTGGGAAAGAAGGCATACATGGAGAAGAGGGAAATGAACCATACTGACATAAAGGTCAAGTCCATACTAGTGGGAGAATAGGTACACACCCTATTTTATATGCTATAACCTATAAATAAAGACTCAAAAGGCACAAAACATGAGAAGGAAAAACTCCCACTAGTGCCTCCCTTGAAGAAGAAAAAGCAGGTTGAGCATGATGTTGGTGTAAGTGGTCAATAGGATCCCTAAAAATTCTATAAGATTACCCAAGTGCCATATCTAAACCCCTCACCACCAAGACCCTCACCTCCCCGACCTTCTCCATCGCACTCTTCTCCCCCTCACCTTTCTCCACCTTACCCTTCTCCCCTTGCCCTTATCCTCTTAGCCACACTCTACCTTGCCCTTATCCTCCTCACCCCACTCCACCTTGCCCTTTTCCTTCTTGACCTTGTCCACCCAAAGTTTCACTACCATAAGTCCCTCCAGCCCCACCTTCTCCTCCACACATTCCTCCAACTCCATCTTCACCCTCTAAAAAAAATTGTAAACATCTCCCCCAAAATTTTCATCATCAAGAGTTGCACATTAGTGAGTTGCAGAGTAAACACCTAAGTAGGAAGTCTTTATAATCTAGATGGAAGCATCAAAATCCAATTTCGATAAAATACCCTCTGTAGTGTGAGAGGAGTGCACCTCTGACAACTCATTACTTGGCATTGAGCACATTTATGGTGAAGAGGGAGATGGTGAAGAATAATATATGAGTAGAATGGGCATGGGTATCACTTTTTGATCTATTGATGCAAAGGTCAAGGTATTAGAGCATGACCCTAATAAAGTGAAGGATCCAGTTGGGTTCGTAGAAGATCCTACCATTGATGCATCTACCAATATACATGATTGATATCAATCTAGTATCCTTGATAAGATGTTATATCTATGGTCATACTTCCTTCCCTGTGATGTAACTCTAGAAACAAGGAAGCATGTGTCCTTTTTATTGGACTTGTAAAATGAGGGACATGCCTTTGAGTTTCCTCAAGATAGCCTTCTTCTAGTTTTGATGCTCCTACACTGCCTAAACCACTATGCGTGGATCCACAAAAGATCACCCCTCTATAAGCCAACATAGAATTCTTGAAGGTGGCCTTGGAAGTCATGTGCTAGAATATTTTGTCAGGTTCTGATGCACATAACACATAGAAGAAACATACCTAGGTGGTGGGTATGTATAATAAAGAAGTTGCCACCAAAAATGTACTTACTAAGGAAGTGGTTGCTTTGAAGCAGTAGGTAAAGGAGGCCATGAAGGTGAAAGTTATAACATTAAATTTGTGCAAGATAATTTTGGGATAAGAGCTAGTGCTAGCAGATGGCATACCTTTTAATGAGGATGCCATTGACAAATTAGAAACCTTGGTGAACCTCCTATTGAAGTGTTATGAGGAGCATCCCACACTAATAAATAAGGGACAAGAGATAGTGAAGCAATTCAATAAGGAAATTGAAGTCTACAAACATGCCTTAGAAAGAGTTTGGGAAGTCATCCCCATTTTGGATGGGATTTTTGAATGGTTGGTGTGCCCAAATAAGATATTGGAGGTTTGGATCTAATATGAAGAACCCTATAGGTAGCATATAGCTGATGATACACTCATAATAAGGGATCGTATCGAGTGCATAAAGGCATTCAAGGATATGGAAATAATAGAGGAAAATATCAATGCACATCACCATCAGTTGAATGCCAATTTTATAACTCTCTGAGGATAGGTTGTCAAAGAAGTCTCAACATTGAAGACATCTAGAAGAATGCCAACAAATCCTTGGATGATTTGGTTAATAAGGCCAATGAGGCATCTAACCAACTTGAGGAGATGAAAAAGTCAAATGAGGCCATTGAGGTAATAATTGATAAGTTTCTTGACATATTATCATATTGGGAAAATGTTAAGAAGCAGATCAAGGAAATGGGGCCTAAATTTTTAGTGGAGGTTGCTAGTGAAGCTTAGTCTAAGATGGACTAAGAGTGTAGTGTGGGGTGATGTTGGACCCCAAATTTTGGCTAAGTGTTTTGACATTTTGGTGTAAAACTGGCACAATGCAAAAAGAGCATGGCATAGAAGTTGGAATGGTACAAAAGCACTATAGTATAGAACCTATAGGGCATGAAGGGACAAGGGTGCATATGCACCAACATGAGAGGACCCAGTCAAGAGGATAATTAACCATGAGAAACTTGAGAGCATAGGCCTCAGAAAAACAATAGAAGATTTGTGGAGTGCATGGGAAGTGGGAGATGGTTAAAGAGTGATTATTGAGGGTCACCCAGACCTTATCCATTAAAATTTTGCATCGACTCGCAAGGAGATAAACACATGGACATCTAGCATAGAGCGAGTATATAGGGGGTGCAAAGGCCCACATCCTTAGGAGAAGTTATTTGATAGAGCACCATGACTCTCAATTTGTAGAGAGTTCATTGGTCAATTACTCCTATCATTATTGTTTTAAACACTTGGTCAGGGATAAATAAGTATAAATACCCCTTTTATAAAGCACTGTGATGATGGATTTTCTTGATAATACTTTGCTGAAGCTTAATAAATGAGTTGTGAATATTATAACCATTCTTTTATTTATGTTCATTTGAATGAATAATTATGTATCTATGATAGGTTGAGTTGAGCACTTGGTGATTGGAACTTAGCATGAAACATATATAAATATTTTATTTTTCTAAATAATAATCTCGGAACTCATGTCACTCTTTTACATGGTTATGGTGGTTGAATGAAATGATGCCAAGATTAAATTAGTTTATCTTTTTCTCTATGTAACATATAATTAAATATATGTTTAACCTAAGGAATATAACTAAGTTAATGTTATTGCACAACATAACCTGTGAGAACCGATCTCTAGTTATGTGATTCAGGTGAGTGTGCAAGACCACAATATTGTGTGAAAGGGATAGCATGCTAGCTCATTGGGTTACACTTCAGTGTCGAAGCTTTATTAAGAATAGAAAACCAACAATAACATAAGTCCTCCACCAATTAGTCCTCAACAAATAGGCAATGATATGGATATAAGCTTCAATAATGTCAAATAAAATACTTAACTGAAAAGACTTATTCTAACTATAACTAATGAAAGAAAAACTAATTTAGAAATCAAGATATAACAACTAACTAAGAAAAAAACATCTAATTAATAAAGCATCAAAGAAACAAAAGGAAACTACCTACCAACCTACCGTGGGATTAGAACTGCAACTTACTATTATTTATAAACTGCCTATGAAGGTACAATGAAGAAATAATGCTTTAAATATTGTCCATTCACAAGATATGCTGAGCTTTGGACCTGAATATATTTTAGGTTGAATGTATTCCCACCAACTATATTTGTAATTTCAAAGGGTCCTATCCATTCTATAAAGAACTTGTCATCTTTCCCCTTCTTCTCATGAGCTTTATCCCATAATAAGACTAATTCTGAGATCCTAAAAGAATTTATGTTAGATATTTGATAAACCATCTTTTAATAATGATTTGATGTTTATTAAATTTATGAAGAGCTTCATCATGCACATCTTCCATCTAAACAATTCTCAACAACCTAGACTGAATCTTATCATCATCTTCCATGTATTCTAACATGAACTGGTTTGGCAAATTTAAGGGTGATGGAGAAGATTAGTGCTTGACCATATGCAAATAGAAAAGGAGATGTCTTGAGGGCTTGCTTGACATGAGTTATGTTTTCCCATAGTGTAAATTTAAAAAAATAGCTCCATTCTCCAATATTTTTATCAAAATTGATTTCTTGATTACACTGATCAAATTATTGTCAGTAAAATTAACAATGCCATTACCTTCAGGGTAGAATTTGGGAGAAAAAATTATCATGATTACATTATCATAGGTCCATTTAGTGAAATCTACATATTGGAAAATAAGACCATTATCATAGATTAATGATATTAGTGTAACAAATTTGGGTATAATGTATTCCTCGAGGAACTCAATGACATCAATTCCTCTACAATTCTTCATGGAAATAAATTTTGTCCATCTTGCGTAGTAGTCAGTCATAGTTAACAAGAACTTGTGTCCTAAGGATGAGTTGGGGTTTATGATGCTGATAAAATACAATCCCCATTGGGAAAATGGGTGGCTTTCAATCACTAGATAGAGTGACATAGTTTGATGCATTTCTCTATTAGTAAAGACTTGATATTGATAGCAATTCTACACATGGTTGTATGGATCTTTGAAAACTATGTGCCAGTAATAGTCAGCTAACATATTTTTGTGGGTTATTGTGTTACTTGAAGGATGTATACTCCCTATCCTTTTATGAAAATGGTCTAATAAATATCATGTTTCTTCTTTTTATACACACCTTAAATATATCCCCTCACCATTTCAATGGTATAACATTCCTTTATTTATCATGTAATGGGAGGATTTCAACCTAAAGTCCCCCCTTTTTTTTCTTTGTTTAACTAGGCAGGATAAGTCCCTTGTAGCAGATATTGTATGACATTGTCATACTAGTTATTGCCTAAAACATGGGCTTGATCGAATTGTACAATGTCAATTCTGGGATTATATTTTGAGATTAGTTGGATGAGGCCTTGATCATGCACAAATTTGTTAGTTCTATTTTCCAATTCAAAGTCTTATAGTTTAGCCATCCATTTTCCTACGTGTTCTCCTATTTTATTTTGACCCAACATGATCTTGATATGAGATCAGGGATGATATCATAAACCTTACTAAGTATTATATAATACTTGAATTTATTGATAGACTTAACTAGAGCGTAATCTTGTTTATCTATCATGGGGTGTTTAAATTATGCATCTTTGATGTGGGTGCTCATGAACATTATGGGGTGTTTTTGTTCATCTACCTTTTGGGTGAGTACCACAATAATAGTATGGTTCGATGCAAATAAATACAAGAGAATGTCCTTCCTAAATTCCAGACTGTGAGACTATGTTACGGCTTCCTCAATGTCCTAGAATATCAAATTAGATTTAGGTGTTTTTTAAACTTGGGCATCATGTTTCAACATCACATTTAGTGGTCTAATAATTTATGTGAGTCCAAAGATAAATTTACGCACAAAATTAATTTTCCCAAAGTAATATTTTAATTCTTTTTTTCTATTAGGAAAAGGGATTTGGGAAATGGAATTGACCCTATCTAAATCAATGAAAATTCCTTTCCTTGAGATTATGTGGCCAAGTATTTTACCTTTTTAATGTCAAATATGATTTTATTTGGATTTAACTAGATTCCATACCTACGACATCTTTTGAGGACCTTCTAAAAATGGTTTGCATTATGTGATCTATTTTTTGAAAAAATAGTGATGCTGTCCATAGATATAATGATGCACTTACAAATGAATTCTTGAAAGGTGATGCCCATACTACATTGGAAGGTTTCACCTGCATTTATGAAACCAAAGGGCATATTTTATATGGCAAAATTACTCATTTATAAGTAAAAATATTTTTCATCATATCTTCTTCTACTAAAACTTAATTATACCTATAAAATCTATCCAAGAATGACATCATCTCAGAACCATTAACAACCTGAATCACTTCATCGAGTGAGGATAGGGGTATTTATACATCTTGGAGGCTATGTTCAAGTTACATAAATATACACAGTTTAATTTTGCCACTTTTTTGTGCACTAGGACTAAGTTTGTAACCCATGTTGAATGCCTAAGGGGGAACAAAATTCCCATGGTTAGTAATTTTTGGACTTCTTTGTATTTGAGAGGTTATAAGATAGGGTTTACTAGTTTTTGTCTTTATATAATGGGGTTTTCAGCATCTTTAAGTGGTATCATGTTGGTGATGATATGTGGGTCAAAAACATTCAACTCATTGTATAACAATGAAATCATATCCCTATATTATTAAAATATAGTTTTCAAACTCTCCTTCTTCGTGTTGCAATAGCTAAGTCCAATATTAACATGCTTTGATTGTTTTGTGGTTCTTAAATTGAGTGTCGTGAAGTATCTCTCACTAGTTTTTTGTTGCCTTGGTTTTGTGACATATGTGTCTTGGTCAAAGGTTCTCTCTAAAGACACCATTCCATTTGGGATGCAATTTTCTCTAAGCTATATGATATCATCATCACCTAATTTTGTGCCATTAGTTATATTTATGTCACTTTCATCAATGATATGTGATTTGAAAAGCCTAATACTATGCACGAGCTGAATGATATATTGATTGTCATCAAACACATGAAAGCTGTCCACATTATATGGGACTAAGGGACATGGGGTGATTTTTACTTAAAAATTATATAGGTTTGGCTCTTGAATTGGAGCTAGGTTTTGTAGAATATGCTAAGGAATCCACGATTTGGTTTTCCCTCTAGGGATGGGTGTGATATTGAAAGCATGAAAGATTCCATCATTCCCATGCATAATGCTTATATTTACTTAAGTATGAGGTCTTTCACTATAATTTTCTTCTTACTTAGTTTATTTCCAACTCATAGTCACCATACACCAAGATTTTCCTAACATTGTGCTTAAAGGTAAGTTGCAATCCTAGCACTAAAACTTCATATTTCATGATATTATTCATATAGGGGAATTGTAGTTTGTACGATACCAAGTATTCATTAGTGTAGGGATCAATTAGAATGATACCTGCAATGAAACCTTGATTTGATCATGCCCCATAAAGATATAGGGTCAAAAGCCTTAGTGAGGTGGCATGTTTTTCTATGTTTGGGGTGTCTTTCATTGCCAAAGTTTAAATGTCAAGGTCAGATAAAACAAAGGTCACCTTCTCATTATTAGCATTATATTTTTTAATGGCATGTTACATATTAGGCTCTCTATCACCACTAATTTGGTTGGTTACCCCTCTCTAGGGCAGTTACATATGAGAATAGTTAGTGGCTATGTAGCCATTAAGAGTATTTGACCAGTCACAACTTAGAAGTATGGTGTAGGCATCTGGCATCTCAACTACCTGTATATCTATGAATTTATGAACTCGTAGATCAAAATATAGCTATATGTGGACCTTTATTAATTCACCTACCACCTTAAGCTCAGATTTATCTAGTTGAACTATGACCTTATGAGACTTAACAAGTGACAATATTAATTTCTTGTAGATACTCACAGGTGTGACATTAGTCTAGAATCCTGTATCATATAGACAGTTATGTAAATGTTTTCCAAATATTCTCATAGTGAGTAAGAAATGGGGAACCTCAACTTTGACCATATAGATCATTACATTCATATGCATGGGTTTTTGTTTACTTGGGGCAATTTTGTCATTAAAGCCTTTAAAAACAAGTATTTTTGTTTAGGGATCTAGGATAAATCATGTAATTTGATGTTTTCATTTATCATTTTCATGTATTCTACTACATTTTACCCATTCTTATTAGGTATTATGAGTGTACTACATGCAAACTATTGGACACTTCCCTTTGGAGGGGAAAAGTTTTTATTTGTGTTTGGGTTTGGGGGTGTAGAGGCATTGTCAGGAGGGGTAGAATTAGTGAAAGGAAATTGTGTCTTACTCCTTAAGGTGTAATTATTTCATTGGAATTTTTATAAATCATGAATCTCATATGTGTTTTCCTCTAGTTTATTCTTATCCTATTTTGGGAAGTCATTTATCTTAAACACCATAGTAGTGTTTGGTGCTTGAGATATATTGGTGATATTGGGTGGGTTTAGAATGACCTCAAAGGCATTGAAAAATGTGATGCAATATAGTTCCCCATGTCTAACAATATTATTAACCCTAAACCAGTTAGGTAAAGCTAAATCATAGATGTTGATTTTAGGAAGTTTATTTTGGGTAGGTCTAGGGTTGGTGTTTGGATTGTTGAAAGGCATATTATGCATTTGGAATGTGTAACCCATATTGGAGGTTTCTACTCCAATGTTTCCATTTTGTCTTTGGAGGTTTAGGAAGTCACTACTAAGTTTTTTAACCATGCTTGGATAACATCAGGTTTTACTTTCAGAGGATCCTGAGGTACAATTTAAGCATTGTTATTTCAAGCTGGGGTCATGGTTTAACATATATTTATTTGATTGAGGCCCATATTTTATCCATAAATTATGCATACTTGTTGGTTAGGTGTCACATGACTAAAGGGTAGTTGGTTAAAGATAGGTGCATTCTCAATCATTAGGACATGCATGTCGCATCATAGGGATGTTTCGGTTAACATGAGGGATAAATTTTAGAGCTAGAAGACTTGGGCTGATATTGGGGATGTTTAAAATATAATATCCTTGAGGATTTAGTTTTCAATTAATATGGTAGCCTTTGTGTAAGCCTGCATGAGGTTTAGGATGTTATAAAATTTACACAAGAAGATATATGTCATTGGATCTAAGGAATTATTATACATCTCAAGTGTCAAGCCATTGTCAGGTCTGTATAAGACATCAATGTGAATATAAATTTTATGAAAACATGTATTAAAGGATTTAATAGGTTCATTGGGTTCTATTATCGTGCTCTCAAATTGTTGGTAGACTACACCTAGGTTGTTGACTTATTCAAACTAGGCAATAAATGTATCGTTGAAAGTTCTCCAACTACCTATGGAGTTCTCATGGAGATTTAAGAACCAATCATATGCAAAACCTCTTAGATTAAATGGAAATATTATACATGTGATGTCCTCATGAGCAACGTTCAGGAGTCTTAGTGAAGACTTGAAAGTTTGTAAATGTTCCTCAACTATCAACCCTCTGTAAGGAGTGAATAGGGGGAGATACTTCTCTAGGTTTCTCGTTAGGTCATTAATGGGTCTAGGTACATTTATTGGAGAACCCACGAGCCAAGCCATCAATCTATATGGGTAAGGGTTAAAATTGGCAGGTGAGCTAGGTTGAGTCTTTGAGACTCTTGATGTTCCCTTATGTGTTTTTTGTCAGTAGTGGAATTTCAAAGGGGACACTAATAATTCAATCTTGGAATAAGATATAGTGAGTCTCTTAGATGGATCCAATATGACTAAGCCCAACTATCTTCAAACTTACTTGAAACTAGGTACTTTGGATCATAAGTTATACCTTAATACAAGTTGTAGACTAAAGGCCAATTATAATCAGTCCTCCTTATAGTGCCATTTTACATGTTGATGGGTGTTTTGCACACCAACATACAAGGATTTTTCCCTCTCATTTTAGGACTGATGGGAGTATTCCAAGGCATGAGTTATAGGTATTTAGATTTATATATAACCATGTGGTAGAATAGTGGCTAGAGTGACATAATTATTTCAAGGTTTTTAGACATAGGCATTTGAGTGGAAGCACTGATAAATATTTCCATAAGGGAGGGATGAAATATACTTAATGGGAAACACACTAAGGTGACACATCAAATATCAAAAAATAAAAATAGAGGGATAAGGTAGGGCACAAAAAAAGGGTGTCATATACTTAAAAAGATAAAGTCATTTAAACCAATCTAGTCAAGCGAAACATGTTGTTAGAACCAATATCCACCCTAATTTACTTATAACTCATATTAAAGTAAATAAAATTAAGAGTATAAGGGAAATGAACTTAGCAAACATCTTGCCACATCAACTTGAAGAGTATTAACTCCTGATAAATAGCTATGGTATATTTAATCAAGGGTTAAGATGATATCAAGGATGATATATGTTAGGTAGCTAGAGAAGCCATATGTTCAACCTAGTTGTTTCTAAAACAAAAAAAACATGTTCATAGACTAAATCTACTCAATGGAATACATTTCTGTGTGATACATAACTAGGAAAAGGAAACAAAAGAACATGTTACATATATCGCATGAACTCTTGTAGCTTGTATTACTATTGTTATAATTTCCCTCTAGGTGAATTGAAGACAAATCAAACCAACTAATATAGTAGTGTATGTGAGATAGCCAATGATTTGACCCTTATAAAGTATTCTAAAAGGAATGTATATAGACCCAAGGGCTTACCTAATCATTGCCACTATGGAAGAGTTTGTTATAAATGTAACCACATCTTAGAAGGATAGAAGAGAGAACAAGGATAGGAGATAAAGATCAAATATTTTCCCCTATTGGAACCATTTGGACGTATGATGATTTGATTAGGATTTGTTTTGGGGACCATCACAAATCATTAAACTCCTTTGTTGCCTTGTGCCTTTTGTCATTTTGTGTCCTGCAATATTGATGGTATGATGTCACTATGTGTTCACTGGTCTAAATAATATTAGGTAACATGAATGTCATAGCTAAGGGGATGCCACCAAGGCTATGAGATGTTATCAAGGCTCAGAGATATTGTAATAAAATTTCAAAAAAAACTGTAGTGCCATGAAGATAAAGGACAAGTTGTGGATAGGCTTGTTCTTTCACACTTAGAAACATTGTTAGTCGTTATGATAAAACACATATATGATACAAGGAATATTGTCAAGAATCTTAAAATATGAAAGCTTTGACAAATAATTTAACTTCTAAACCTTTTCTAAGTTGAATAAATTCATATGCTTAAGCTCAAATTCTACAAGTATGCACTTAACTTCTTCCTCAGGGATACATTTATGTAAATAAAAAGTGGGTATCCATTTTGAGGGGAATGGGGTGTGTTGATGACAAGAAAACCATTGTAATGGTTTAACCAAAGCTGCATCTTCTTCCTTTTTATATTAATAAATTATTTTATTCTTTGTAATAAGCCAGTGATATAAAGATAGATAAGGAGCACCAAGACATCATTCTTTATACACTTCCACAATAATGTATATAATTTGTTAAGTAAGGTTGTCCACCGAGTCTCCTCCTAGGCCTTCAGTCATTGGTATCAGAGCATACCTAATTTATATAATATCACAATGGTATCAAGGTTGTATCTAAAAAAATTATTTAGATGTGATGTGATTACAGGAATTTAGGACTCAAGACTTGTGACCCTTTATCATACCTTCCTTCATGTCCTTAGATGGTAGATATATCACATATAAAGAATCTAAATTTAGAAATGTTTTATAAATGATAGAGGATGTTTTGCAAAGGCACGAGAATACTTGTAAGAAAGTTATGAAAGTGAATGAGTGGATATTGTCAATTAATTTGCTCAAGTTCTCAAACATGTATGGACCTCTCATCTCATTCACATTGATCTTTTAGTGGTCAAACACTCTATAAAGTTTAAGTCAATCTAGACATCTCTATTTTTGAAGGCCAAATAGATGTAGGTGCCCTAAGTAACCGACTTAATCTAATACGTTCATACTGCATAGTGAATCATTTCTCTAACCAAGAAAATTTTAAATTTTCTATTCTAAAAGTTTCTTTATTAGTAAATAATTACTACTTTGCACATGAATCATGTGAAGATGTTGACTTAGACACACATATAGATACTTGGAATGGTTCCATAGAAGCATTCAAATAAACCTATTATTTTTTTACAAACTATGATAATTAGTACATCAAGTTTTCTTAGCTACATCAAGGTTGTGATCAATCTATGTAGAAATACACAAACACTTTTCATGATCAAGAATATAATTATAATCTTGTTTTGAAGTATAGTTTAGGCTTGAGATCATATATCCAATTGGATATAGATTTATTCTAGATCTCCTCCATTCAAGAATCCTAAATATTTCCTTGTGAGTTCATAACAAAAACTACACTGAAGACTTAAGAAAGAAGATTCCAAGTCTTACGACAAACTACAGTCTAAAAATTCCAAGTAAAATCATAAAGAAAAGAATTGTCATCCTCAGAAGAAGCCAATACCATCAAATGACTAGAATATTTAGCACAAGATATGGTTTCTCAAGGTTTAAAATGGGTTTGCACCAATTTTTTCCTAATGGAAGTGTGATGCTTTTCACCTCCTTATTGAGACTTCCTAATAGCTTAACTTATTTACCTATGATTTAATATTATTTGTGTTACATAAAAACATTGTGCATCACTCTCTTGTGGCTCTCTAATGTTGAATTTTCTCTAGGTTCAACATGCTTCATGGAGTAAGAGAACATCATGCATCACATTCTCATGAGCTCACCTCATGAAGCGGTATGTTGTATGTTTTTCTTATGATTCACTTAGCATGTTTATCTATTATATAAGATGGCACCATGTGTCATGATCTTGTTAACAAGGGC